>VYZP01066336.1:17332-61231 GCA_013400635.1 Hypocryptadius cinnamomeus | reverse complement strand
TTGTATAAATTGTGTATGGAAAAGGTGTTTTCTGTGATTATTGATGTGTCATTCTTATGTCTCTCCTGTCATGGTTGGTACTTGGTCAAAGGTTGGACTTGATGATCATGGAAGTAATTTCCAGCCTTAATGATGCTGTGATCCTGTGACTTTGAGGTCCTTTCCAACCTCAATTATTCCATGGTCTTGTGATTTGAAGTGGAAAAGCTGAGCTGGTGTGAGTGTACATGTTATGTTTAATGTATGACTACAGTCAGATAAAACTGCAATGCATATTTTTAAAATGAAGGGTTTCCCTTGTCCTCCACAAGTTCCTCTGCTGCAAATCCCAGCCAGGAGCAGAGCTCCCAACAGTCCTTGTTTGTGCTCCAGCCCAGCCCCAATTTCCCCCAGGGTATTTTCAAGGGTGTTCTTCTCTCCTGCACTGCTGCTCCTGATTCATGAGACATTTCTGCATCCCTGGGGAGAGCAGAGGACAGCCCCACTCCCACCTCCGTGTGTGGTCCCACCCCAAACCTGTCCCAGATTGCCATCAGTGCTGTTCATTAATCACTCAGTTAATTGGGTGGTGCTGCAACACCTCAGTCACACACCTGGCAACCCACTGAGCAAATTCCTGTGGGGAATAAGCCCTGACCAGTATCTGTGAAAAGGGATTCTCTTCCTCCCCTCCCTGCAAAATATAAACAGCTCTAAGTGTTGTGTCCCCACTTGTTGATGGTGCGTTACCATTAATAATTATTAGGGTCCTGCATAGGGTTGTATCACAAACAACTAAAAATGCCTTTTGTGCCCATGGCAGAGGTGGAATGAGGTATAGAAACCTCTGCTGGTGATTAAAGCTCATCAGGGCAGGATTTATGAGGAGCAGAGGACAAAACAGTGCAGAAAACACACAATAACCAGTGGCAAAATCAGCTGTTGACAATTACTCTGGCTGTCTTTTGGAAGAAGATTGGAGTCAAGACAATATGGACACATTTTCCCTTGTGTCCATAGGATAAATGAATGGAAAAAAAGAAGTGTTTTAGCAGCAGAAGGTCACTCTGGCCACATGGCCATGGGTGCTCGGGGACACCTCTGGGATTGGGTTTCAGATCTCTTTGGGTTTAACTGATTGCATTTAGTTTTCTGCTTCTATTGCTCTGGATTCCTCGTGCCACTTGGAGCTGCCAGCATGGAAAATGGATTTGGGAGGCTGGGCAGGTTGGGGACATACCTGGCAGGGCTTGACTCTGCAATTCCCATGAGAAGCAGGGCAAGGCAGAGCCCAGGGCCACACATGGAGAGCTTCTGCCTCTTCTGAAACCAACTGCTGCTCTTTGGAGCATTTAAAATTATTTTTAAATTACCTTTCTGGATAAAATCAAACTTTAACAGGCAAAGTTCCCGTGCAAATTCTTGCAGAACAAGATAACATTTTTTTAAATGTAGTTTTTGTTAACAGGACACCTTTAAGAATAGATTACACTGAAAGCAAGGTTTAATCAACATTAGGTGGCTGGCTCTCACTTTGCTCAATTTTATGTGGTTGAGGGACTAAAACTGAGCTGCCCACGAAATCCCTCACCTGCATTAATTGTCAGCATTGCCAAAGAGAGGAGCAGCCTGCAGGGAGGGTCTGTGCCAGCCTGCAGGTGACTGCACCAATTCCTCTGTTGTTCAAAGAGCAGTTGAAGCAATGTGGTTTTATTCCCATTTTCCATGCCTGGAGCTGGCTGTGGATCCCACAAAGGGCATTGTCCCAGCGTGTGACACACAGGGAGGGCACTGTGGGAGGATGCCCTGTCCATGGACAATGAAACACTCTCTCCATGGAGAATGAGAGAGCTGATGTCAGTGTGCAGCCTGAGAGCTGCCCAGTGGGAACAGCCTTTGCCTGCTGGGCCCAGAGCTGAACCACCCAAACTCTCCTTTCCCTGTTTTATCCTCTCATTGTTACCTCAGCCTGAGTTTCTCACGGCTGAATTTTCCAGCAGGCAAATGCTGCTCGCTTCGGGTTTTTTCCTTTCTTTCCTTGCCTGCACATTGCCTTGAACAACAGCTCCTGACCTACTTCTGTCTTTTAATTGCTGCTGCAATATGAATTTTAATTCCAGCCAGAGTCCAGATGTATTGGGGATGCACAGCACATGCCAGGGCCAGGCCATTTATCTCCCAGGCCAGTCTTTCCCAGCCCTTTGAATCCAGGGACCCCTTAACCTTTCTGAAAAAATATCTGAAGCCATCATCACGTATTTCACTGTTGTCTGCTGATGGGAAATGCAGATAATAACTGTTAATCTAAATGCTAATATGTATTTTCTCTGACAGCTTAGTTCGTTTTACTGTTCTTTAACCTTTGGCTGAAAATATTAATGGAGATGGATGTGAGCCTTGTGCTTCCATCCCCCAGTGCCCAAATGAACCTGGGCAATGACAATTTATAGGTCAATTTATGTTTTTATTATTATATTTAATACTTCATGCTTCTTTTCATGGCTCTTTTTGGGGAATTATGGACATTAGAGGATGAGTGGGTCACTGAAAACTCAGAATTCTGGATCGGGGGAGATCTCAGCTTGAACAAGGAATTAAGTTTAGAATTTTCCAGAAGGGTTCTGTGAACTTTGTTCCCAAAAAAGTATCCTTATTTACTTTTCTACGCTTTAGAAGAAACACTGGCTACAGGTGCTGCATTTTGAGCATCTCAAGAATTTCCTCTCCTGGGGACATTGTTTTGCTTAGCTAAGATCTCCCTCTTTTTATTCCACAGAAATGGGAAATGAGGACAAGTTATCAATGTGTCTTCTACTCAATTAAATTAACTCTCACAGAATTAAAACTGAACTCAAGAAAAGCTTTAATTTTAATCATTCTGTGGTTGTAGCTTGTGAAGTACTCAGGAATCCTTTGGGAGGGGGAAAAAAAGCATATTTAAAAACATAAGCTGGTTTAGCTCACGTTTTTCTGGGATATACTAGATTTTAATTAAACAGCAGTTTAATTAATAATAATTAATAAGTAGAATACAGAAAAGGAGAGGTGCTTATACTCTGGAGAGCCAGAAAAGGAGGAGAAAATTTGGGATACAGCCTCACACAAGCCCTGGGAATGTGGCTGGGAGGAGAAGTCCAGGGAAGGAAAACACACAGAGGAGGATCCTTCCCTCCACCATTCCAGGATCCTCTTTCCCATAAATATTTTCCAGTCTTTTGCTTGCTGGTCACTCTGCCAAGGGAGGATTTAACAGCACAGATGCATCAAATCATTATCCCAGTGATGTATTACAGGTACAATGTGTATTGCAACCTGTTCTCACAGCAGCCAGAATGTTAGTGCCTGATATTATTACTGATATTTGATGTACAATCCAACTCTATTTAATTAGTTCACTAAAATGCATTTTCTGCCAGAGATATAGTGAACAGGAAGGAAAATCACCTTCCTGGAGAAATGCCTCATAGCAGGATGACTGAAAAAAGCAGATAGTAGAGTCTGAGAGGCAGAAATTGAACACATCAATCCTGCAGATCCCCCAAAATCTGTGACACCTCATAGCTGAGATTTTGGAATACAAGCTGGCAATTTAGCTGTAAAATAAAACTCTTTAAAAGGAAACTCTCATGATATTACCTATAAACACTTTAGAACAGCAGATTAATCTGGAGTTTATGGGTAAGGTAGCAGAGAGATGCTTCTGTGCTCAAAGAAGTATTTTTATGTTTGGGTAAATGACCTGCTCCTCATCCAGAGAGCTGCAGCTTTGCCTTAAACACGAAATTGAGCTGTGGCCTGGGGAGTCATCCCTACCACAGCCATCCTTGTGTTGTCTCCTTGGTACCCACCTTCAGTGGCACCAGGAGATCATTAAGAAAGGTTTCATCTTCTTTTTGCATCCTCTGAGGAGGCGGGAGAGCAGGATTTTGGCCCAAGCTCTGCATCAGGCCCTGGACTCCTCTGTGTGCTTGATGGCAATTTGTGCACTGCTGTGCTGCCCAAAGCCAGAGCCTCCCCGAGGGGCACACAGCCCTTCCTTCCCTCCCTGAGGGGCACACAGCCCTTCCTTCCCTCCCTGAGGGGCACACAGCCCTTCCCTGAGGGGCACACAGCCCTTCCCTCCTTCCCCGAGGGGCACACAGCCCTTCCTTCCCTCCCTGAGGGGCACACAGCCCTTCCCTGAGGGGCACACAGCCCTTCCTTCGCTCCCCGAGGGGCACACAGCCCTTCCTTCGCTCCCCGAGGGGCACACAGCCCTTCCTTCCCTGCGGGGCACACAGCCCTTCCCTGCCTGCGGGGCACACAGCCCTTCCCTGAGTAGCTGAGGGGTCAGAAACAGCTTCCTCCTCCTTCTGTCCTGTGGGAAACGTGGCCTTACTTGGTTGCTGTATGTGGGAGGAGGATGCAGGAGTCAAACACCACTGCAGGTCCTGTTCTCCTGCAGGTGGGAAGATAAAAGGGTTTGGAAATGGATCTCTGAGCCCTCTTCCATGAAACCAGGGGATCTCCTCCTGCTCAGGGCTCACTGTGGGGCTGTGAGAAGGGCCCCACTGGTGTTGCTGCTGCTGCTCTCCTGCTGTGAGGTTGGCACAGGGGTGGAATCACAGTTCCTGGACCACTGGATTAGGGAGGGTGTCCCTGCCCGTGGCAGGAGCTGGAATCAGATGGCCTTCAAGGTCCTTTCCAACCCAAACCATTTGAGGATTCTGTGATTCCCACAGTGCCTGGTTGGGAATGGTCCCCCTCCTAAACTGTCATTCCCTGCAAACCTCTCCATGATCTGTGGGAAGGCTCATGGAGGCCTCCAAGGGAAGAGGGCTGGATCTGGTGTTTGTGGCTTGTGCACACTGAAAGAGCTGCTTTGGTGGCTCCTTCCACCAGACAGGCCAGAGAGATCCAGAAGGGAGAAACCTGAACAGTGAGCTGCAAGGAAACCTCTGCTGCTGCCTGTGTTCCTGTCTTGGTTTGAAAAGCAGGTGTCTACTAAGGAAGGCAGGCGCCCTCGCTGAAATAGGAAATGTGAACCCCCTCCCTCAGAATTGTTATAATTTTGAAATTAAGGGATTCTCAGGCAAAGATATGGGAGCAGGAATAGCAGTTCTTTACTGGGGAAGAAAATAAAAATAAAATAAACAATGCAGTAACACAAAACAACCCTGCCAGAGTCAGAACAGGAGCTGACCCCCTGTGGGTCAGGGTGGTGGCACAGTCCCATCCCATGGGGGCTCAGCCCTCCTGCAGTGCCAGCTGTGGTTCTGCTGGAGCAGGGATCCTGGACAAGGGTGGAGTTTTCCTCTGAAGCTCCAGGGCTGCTGGAGATGGGCCTGCTCTCCCTCTGGGAATGCAGGGCAGAAGAAAGCTGCTCCTCTGGGAATGCAGTGGGCAAAGGCTGCTGTGGTGTTCCAGGGGCAGATTGTATCCAGGTAGGAATGCTTGGCTCCTCCCCTGGGCAGAGCATCTCCCCATGGGATGATGGAATTTTCTCAGCCATGCAGGGACACTCACTGGCCATGAACAGAAGATAATTAATAATTAATGGCCCATGAACAGAAGATAATTAATAATTAATGGCCCATGAACAGCAGAGAGCTCCTGGAGGGAGGATTGGTTGTGGGAGAAATAAAGAAAAGTGCCCAATGAACAGCAGAGAACTGCCCCACCTCTGACAGATGGTAATTTAATACACAGCCCCATTTCCAACCTAAGACAGTTCCCAGGCTGGTAAATTGTGCCTTGTCCTGGGTCTGGCAGCTGAGGGAAGAGGGAGGAAGGAAGGGGTGTTTTCCCCTCATCCCAGGACTGCCTTTCCAACCCTTCCAGCCTGGATGGGAATGGCAGGACACCATGGAATTATTTAGTCTTAATCACCTGGACTCATTTCCTGTGTGGATCTGCAGCAAGCTGCTCTGCCATGTCCAAATTCCGCTTTATTGCTTTTCATGTTTTCTCTTTCTCTTTGTGCTCCTCAGGTAGCAACTGCATTTTAGCTTGTTTTCAGGAACCAGCAGTAATATTTCCTGAGCCAATTCCTTTCTTTAATTTGTTGTTGTTTTGGTGTCTGACACATCCAGAGCTCTCCCTGGACTCCAGAGTCTCAGTACAGTACAAGTGTCTTGAACACAGTTTATTTTAATCAGGCCTCCCAGAATTCAGTAAATACTTCAGGCCAATTCCTCCAATAAATCTGAACACATTCAGCAAAAACATGTGCAGCCAGTGCTCAGACATAATTGCCAACAATTTCACACCCACAGAATCCTCGCTTGCCTCTGACATTCCCAGAGCCCCATCTTCCCCATCGCTGCTCCGAGCAGGAACCTCCCAGTTGCTAAGGGGATGGAATTTTTGATGCAGCTCTAAATGAAATATTTTCAGCACTGAGTGCAGAATTACCCGTGCCGTTTTCTGGTTAATGTTCTCTGTATCAGAGTGGAAGGACCACACTGCAGAGAGAGGCAGCTCTCCAGAGGTCTGGAGGCCAGGTTTGATCCAGGCACTACCCAGGCATTCAAAATATGAATTGAATCCATGTCTGCTGCATTTAACTGGAACTCTGACAATTACAGGCTGTCACAGGAGACTTCCACTCGTCTTCCTGACTCAATTACCCAGGCTCATGCTTCTCCTAAGATTGAGCTTGACTTTATGTACCATTGCTGTAAAAAAAGTCAAGCTCATTGTCCTTTTTCTTTGCTATTCTAAGGAAAAGGGAGAGGCTGATTTTAGCACCCAGCATCCAATTGAGCCCAAGCCTCAGGGGGAGCTTTTGGTTTAATTGCAATTAAGTATTTCTTTGTTTTAGCGAAGTTGTGGTTATTGATGCACTGAATTTTAAAAAACCAAAAAAAACCCTACTTCCCATGTTTATTGCCCATTCCCAAATCCTTGCTATAGGAATATCTATCATAAAGTCTTAAAATAACACATATACCTAATCAACTCAGGTCCCCCTTAAAATTTTACAGACACAAATCATTACTAGTCAAAATACTGCAGCACATCACTAAGTTATGTTATTGCCACTGTATTTTCCATAATGTGTCCTTCTCCTTATGCAGCCTCGTTTTCCTTATTCCCTGTTTGCATTAAGCTGTTCACAAGTCCTGGTTTCTTTTGTGAGTGATCTGTTGATTGCAGCTCAATAATGTTTGAGAATATCGAATTATTTCTTGCATTTTGGTGGGGATCTGAGTGTGTCCATGCACAATTCCTGACTTGTGCCCTGCTCTGGAGCTCATTAACTCTGCATGAGTCAGGCAGGCTCCACTTCCCATGGAAGTGCTCCCTTCTTTTGCTTCTCCCCTTTTCCCACTGGGATGGCACAGAAGGATTATGGGACTAAATCACATGGGACTCTATTTCCTTCATGGTGGAAAAAAAGGCCATTCTTTATTCACATAAGTATTTTTTATACAGTTTCACAGATCTTGTGTGGGACTCCAATTGATCAGTAGTTTTCTTGCCAATTACTTTATTGGTTAGTAACAAGTTGTTTTTCTGTGTTGATTGGTCACTCAAACTCTTGGTGTGTACGTGCAGAGAAAGTTGTTTGTGAGAGATCGTTTTCATTTTTCTATCTAAGGTGTAAAAGCAGTTTATACAGGTGCAGGTTGTTTTTTACCCAGGAATAGATTGTTATGTTAATGAACTGCTCACACCAGGATTGCTTTCACATGGGAACTTGCAAAGTGCTAGCTTGGCTTAGAAGAAATGACAGGACAGCCAGAGCAGGCCTGATTTTATAACACTTTTTAAAATCATTTTTCTACCTTACTGCAACAAAGGATCAGCACAGGATCATCCATGGAAGTGCTGTCCCACAGAAATGAAATCCCTCTAAAGCTGGGGAACTGGGAAGTGCCCAGCACAGTGCTGTGGAACCTTGGATGGGTTGCTCCCAGATGTTGTGTGGAATTGTTCAACTGAGCTGCATAAAAGCCTCAAAATGGGATAAATGCATGAAAAAAAATCCATATCTTGTGGAAAACCCTGCTGTGCTCCCATGGTTTGAGTTGGAAGGGACCTTAAATCCCACCCAGTGCCACCCCTGCCATGGCAGGGACACCTTCCACTGTCCCAGGCTGCTCCAAGCCCCAGTGTCCAACCTGGCCTTGGGCACTGCCAGGGATCCAGGGGCAGCCAGAAATGACAAATTGTGCTATTGCTGATGCTCTCATTAACTCTCCAGAGCTGCTTCAGGAGATGAAAAGTCTCCTTTTCACAGTGCAGGAGTTTTAACTGTGCCCTGGCTAAAGATTACCTCAACCTGCTATAAATTGAGATGTTTCACTAATTGCTTTCTTGGTTCATTAGCCAGATTGTGAGTATGAGGGAAATGGAAAAGGCTCAGAATGAATTTCCTTTGCAATCCTTAATTTAAATGGTGAATAGTAATTTAATGTTGAACAAAACATTTTGGGTGATTTGCTGTGCTGGAGCTCATTTTTTACCTTGGGATCATTTGCCACCTTTGAAGCTTTGTGGGAAAATAATCCTCAGCTCTGTTTCTTTGTGATGTGACACCAGGCAGGAAGGAATAATCATTATGGAATAATTGTAATAATCTCAAAATTTATACAGAAACACTTTTGTCATGGGAGGTCCCTCCTCAGATATTGTTTTAAGCAGTGAGATTAGAGAGATAAAAGGCAAAAATCTGTAAAGGTTTTGCTTCCGTGGATGCTGTGGCTCTAATTCCATTTCAGCCATGAAGGTGTCAAAACTACGACATGTCCCTGGTTTACTCTTTCCAACACTCAGCTAAAAATCAAATATTAACTCTGAGCAGCTGCAGGTAACAAATTCTACTAATTCATCAAAGCCAACACTGTAGAATTTAATCTGTTTTATGAAATTCCTCCCATGGATTGTTATGGCAGGGCTGTGGCACAGGAGGTCATTTGTGAGCTCTCAATTGCTGGTTGTGTGACAGTGAAAAAAAGAGGCCAAAAGAAAGGTTAAATTAAAGAAACTGCTAGAAGCTATTTATGTGAGATGAATGTATATTATCTAAATTAATGACAGCAAACCTCCAATTAGCTGAACACTGATGCACAATTCGAGCTTTATAAGGTAAATGCATGTTTTGTCCAGCCAAAGGGTTGGGTAAGGAAGGTTTCACTGGGGTGATGTTATGGGTAAATGAACATTTTCTCTTTCTTGGGGCACAGTGACCTCAATGCTGCTGCTGACAAATCTTTACAATAAATCTGTCATTGTTTCCCAGCATCAATAAGGAGTGTGAAACCTATCACCTTTCCCTCTAAAATATCCTCCTGTAACATGGGATGAGCAAAAACCTTGCATGCGCTGCTTTGTGTTTCAATAAACAACTTAATTTTTATTTTAGAGCAGAGATTTCCTCCTCAGACCAGTCCATGTTGGCTTGGCTTGAATAAATTTGTTTCTGTTTTGTTCATTTAGAGAATTCTTCTGTAAAAATACAACAAAGAGGGCTGCAGCTGTGAACTCCTTCACGGAATTCAAAGGAGATTTCTAATGGTTTTTGCAGTTTATACATGCTAAAATAATGGTGTAACGGAGTGATTTGATCAATTTGCTCTTTGGGAAGGGTAGGATTTTGTTGTAGATCATCAGTTACTTCATTATCCTGATTATGGTCATTGAGATCAGGATTTAATTACACTTTGTGCATTAAAACTCTATTTTAATGTACCCAGGAGCTTCACATCTCCTTATACCTCTTCCTATGCATCTTCTGAATTTTGTGATTTTAGGGAATCTCTACCCTATTACTTCTTTTTTTGATTTGCTGATGACTCCCAACTTATTTAGTGTTAGTATTTTGCAGTAATGTTCCCCATTCTGGGAAAATACCAGTTCCTAGAGTATTTCTGCTCATTTAGGATGAGTTTAGGGAGATGTGGAGGCACTGCTCTATTTTATTTATTTATATTTTCTTTGATTTCTGCCTCTGTTCCTTTGTCACCCTGGTCTTGTCAAGTTAATTTACACTGGCTTTATTTTTTTTTTTTTTCATATTATCCTCTGATGTATCTTAATCCCATCCTAATTTTGAGATGCCTGAGATATCAAGATCCCTTTTTAAAATTTAAGCAGCACTCTGGGCTACTCAGCACTTTTGTGCTGTGTGCTCATATTCAAACTCACACACTTTGTATTGCTTCAGTTGCTATTTTTAAGCTCCAGGTACAAATGCAGCTTTCCTTGTCTTCACTGCTCTTTGCAATTTTTTTTTTTTTAACCTGAGATTTTCTCTGTCCATTCTGTCCAAAAATACAGAGGCTTTTATAAACAACTTTTCTTCAGCTTTTAGCTGGGAAGAAAAGAAAACCAAAAAAAAAAACCAATTTGAAAAAAATCCATAAAAACTCTCTCAACTTTAAAAGCATTAACTGCTGTTCTGTTCTGGGGAGGATGGAGCCAGGCTTTCTTTGCAGCCTCCTCCTCAGTCCCCAGGGTTTTCCCAGTAAAATTCCCTATTTTCCTTCTCTCCAGTGCCTTTTCCTGTGCCATTAGAGTGGGACTGTTTTTCATGTGAGGGTTTTTTCTTTCGTTTCCTGTGTCCCACTCGTGTTCCCCACTTTGTCTAACTGGGATTGCTCTCCTTCTGAAAGCTGAGGGACATTTCTAACACCCAGAATTGAAGACAAATAATTACATGTGTGCTTGACCAGGTCACCAGCTGGTCACCACCCACCTTTTCCTTCATTTTTATTCCCCTGCCTTTGATCCCCACTGCTGTTTATTCTACATTTCTAGCAGGAGACATTTAGCAAAGGCTTTGGCTATAATATGAATTCCCAAATCCACACAGTTTCCTCATACTGTATTTTCAAACTGAAATCCTCTTGAAAGGTCACTTGAAGGTTTGAAATACCAGAGCACTTTGATTGCTGTTGATTTTTCTCATGGTGATTGAGGAGCCATCGAGCTCATCAAGCTTCTCTGCTGAAAACAGTCACTGGTTAAATTTCTGTTCTTGTAAAGAAAGAGCCCACGGAGCTTTTCCACACAGCTGCTGCTGGAACTGCGTTCTTCAGGGGCGGATATCCCCAGGAATGACACCTGGATCTGCCCAAATGGGGAAGAGGAGAAATCATTCCATGTACCTGCTGCAATTAAAGGAGAGCACGGATCCACTTAGCCATGATTATGATGAGGGATTAATTTCCACAGCCCAGCAGTGGTTGAGGTACTCAGTGCATANGGAGGATTGGTTGTGGGAGAGATAAAGAAAAGTGCCCAATGAACAGCAGAGAACTGCCCCACCTCTGACAGATGGCAATAGAATACACACCCAGCTAAACCTGGGACATCATGGCACGGGGTGGAGTGGGATGGGATTTAGGTCCCTTCCAACCCAAACCATTCCATGATCAACATTTCTCTAAAATTAACTCAGAACCACATCCCCAGTGAGATGACAGGGTGACCTCTTTATTTTGGGGGGTGGTTTGTAAGGGATGATGGTTGTTGAGTGAATAATTTTTGGGATCATTGTAATAAGAGGCTTTTAGTTGCCCCATAGGCTGTAGATGTGTTCTATGAGATAATGTATATATAGGTTTGTTCACCAAGTTTGGCTCAAATGAAGGTTACTGACTTCACAGGTTTACAGGCAGTCCAAACAATGGACAATTTCAGTAAAATAAATTCCAAATAAATTCAGTATAATTACCATGGATAATTTAAGTATAAAACCCCTGAATTCACTCAGGAATGGCTGAACATGGTTCTTTTGTAAAAGCAGTAACTACATTCCTACTACCATCATAAATGCAAAGATCAAATTGCTTCTGAGACTTTAGAAAAATAATATTGAAGATTTTTGGCTAAATGGTGATTTCTCTCAGCATTGACCTGCCTACCCATGAGTTTGATGTTGTTGTAATTAATCTTTTTTAGGCAGAATGATGAAGTGTCCAAACTTCTCTGTGTCATCCCAGTGCTCTTTTCTCTTTGCCATCAGGATGTTTCTGTTGTCCCACTCTGAGTTCATGCCCTTAAAATACTTTTCCACTCACCTTCCAGGCTTTGGGGATCCAGCTCTGCACTGACAAAGGCAGAGGGCTGAGTTATGCTAGAAAAATATTTCTATCATACAGTGATTTTTTTTTGTCCTTTTTTTGTCCTTTTGTCCTATGAAGATAGATCATATAAATGAGGCAATCATTGCTGAGAAGAGAACTTACAATCTTTCCTTTCTCCAGTACAAAATGCCAAGCCTTTTTAAGGAAAAGGAAGATGGGAAGTGCTGTGTAAAGCTAAGTAGCAGAAATATAATAGCTCTGCGTACCCCTCTTTGAAAAGCTGCAAGTTGGTTTTTTTAATGAGTGAAAAAGTAGATTGTATATTATTTTTTACAAGAAAATTAGCTTTTATTTATGTAAGGCAATCAGTGTTTATTATAAGTGAAACATTTGGAGAAACAGATTTAAAAAATCCCTACATTCTCTTGGATTTACAATGAGGGTTATGTGCTTGGTTTTCACCACAGCTGAAGAAAACTTCATCCTTCAAAAAATCCTGTTAAATATTCTTCAATTCTTGTAAATATCTCAGAATTCTTATTAAATGCTCTTCAATTCTGTATAATCCTGTATCATCTTCTCTTTGGCAGCCGCACAGCAGCTGTTGGCTCGCTGTCCCTTGATTAATTCTCTCCCTGTTCCAGGGTGGAATACACCTAGTTTGTTTAGTGAAAGGGAATATGGCTCATATTTAAAAATCCCTTTTAATGCAGTTACAGCATCTTTGCAGATTTAATTAGGTCTCAGCCCCTTCCAAATCGCTCAAGTCAAAGGTCCCATCTTACTTGTCCCCGAGGCATCGTTACACCAAGTCCCCAGACGGCGCCGAGTTCCTAAGCGATGACTTTACCATATAGGGGCTAATTACTTCTAATCTTACACATTGATGAGGCTGGATTTTATGTCTCTGAGCCACTGGGACTGGAACTGCCAAATTATCCTCTCCAGTAGCACGGGGGTTGTTTCTCCATTAAAAGGACTGGCTCCACAAATGACAATCCCTTCCCACCAGGCGCTCGCGTTTGAAACCCTAATTATTGCTGGCAGCGGCTGCATCCATGAGCTCCTGGTAATCCCCGTCAGGATCTCAGACAAGCTGCTAGAGCCTGGCTCAGTTAGGCCAGGGAAGGGTGAGCAGAGCAGTAGAGGGAAGACAGGAGCTGAATCCCGAGGGGACATGGAAGCTGCAGCTGGATGTGGAGCATCCCCGAGCCCGGCCTGGGAGAGCATCCCTGAACCAGGCCTGGGAGAGCATCCCTGAGCTCAGCCTGGGAGAGCGTCCCTGAGCTCAGCCTGGGAGAGCAGCTCTGAGCCCTGCCTTGAGCACCAGCTCTTTCATTTAATGAGCAATAACTTCCACCAGGTCTTTAGAAGAAATGACTCAACACTTTCACCTTCTGAGAGTGAGAGAAAATAATGTCTTTGGAGTCTATAATGCATGAAGGTGTTGGAAGCCTAATCTAGTATAAGCTGCCTTCAGCCAGGGCTTTTCAGCACCAGGGAAGAGAAATGAATATCTAAAAAGCAGCAAATAACTCCAATTGCACTCTGATTTCGTGGCAGTGTGTGCTGGAGGTCAGGAACATAAAGCTGTTTATTTCTCCCCACAAAGCAGAGGCTGTTATCATAACCTGCTGTAGGTGCAGGTATTACAAACTCCTCCTTCAGGGAAATACTGGATTTTATTACAGCATTACTTCACACCATATAAGCTCCTTTCCCTGCTTCTTTCTGTCTTGGCCTAACCTTGGAGTTGTGTCCCAAAAGAAGGAGTTTTTTTCCAGGAATCTGAGAGTGGAGTTATAATAATTTGGGTTGAGCATTTACCAGATCTTTCCAGCTCTATTTACCAGATTTATCCAGCTCATTTACCAGATTTATCCAGCTCTGCCAGTGGACAGCCATGACCTGGAAGCTTTATTAGGAAAGGAGAGGGTTGGGAAGAATAAGGTTTGGAGCTGGTGGAACTTTTAGTTGTCTGTATGCAAGGAAATCAATAACACTTTGATTTAGCTACTGCTTTTTAAAAGGTGACAGGGAACTAAGTGGAAAAAAACCCAAACCACCAAAAATCCCCAAAAACCTGATAAAAACCCCATGTTCTCAACCTTGGAAATCCTGGGAAAATCCTAATATTGTCACAACACACAGCCAGAAACACCAATGTACACCCAAGGTACAGAAACATCTTGTGCTCATTTCAGTATTTTATTGAAATATAAAAAGACCGTTATAAATTAGAGAAATCCACATAATTTTGACTTAATAAACTTTCCTTAACTGTTGAATGAAGTATATAAATTTACATTTATACATCTATCAGCATTAACTTTCTGGCCAAGGTGTTAATCCCAACATTCTTCTAACTAAGACTAACCACATTTAGAGTAATAAGATGGTTTTAAATCAATATGACATAGACCAGACACATCCTCCAAAATCATGCTTTCAGTTTAGGTTGTGAGAAACATTTTTGCCTTTTTATTTAAAATAATGAGTGACTTGCTGGCATTTTTGGGATTTTTTTTTTTACATCATAGATGACCTTTATCCCACTAAGCACCAAAAAGTGCACGTACTTCTGAGTGTATTTTAATTTTTTTTTTTCTCTTTAAAAGGGGAAGAATTTTAAAATCTTGGGTTTTAATCTGTTTAAGAGGACAAAACTTTAACCCAATGCCCTTGCAGGTATCTCTGCAGTGTTTTTCTGTCCTGTTGGCTGCTCTTGGTTGGGTTTAATTTACAGTAAATACTCCTGTTGTAAATATTGGCCTTTTTGCTTCCCTTGAATAATGCAGTGCTCTCTAGATTGAATCCCTGTGTGTGCACATCTGTTTAGCATTCCCACCATCCAGATTGCATGGATGAGTTTGGGGAGAGAAAATTCAGGATCAGCGAGCTCCATGGTGCAGGGTTGGAAATAAAACTGGCTTGTTTTCTTCCTCGGGGTGGGAGAGCTGCTGGAGTGCTCCCAGCACACATTTATGCTTGTCCTAGCAAAGACCAGGCTTTTCTCCATTTTCTCTTTGGATATAAAAGCCACCTTTATATATATAAAAGGTACCTTTTTGGAGTGGATGTAAAAAAAGTCCATTACAAACCAAAGAAAAGCAAACAAAACAGACAAAGCCACATCTCATCCTTAAAAAAACAAAAAAAAACAACAACCCACAAACAGAAAATTAAACTGAAATTGCAAATTAACCAAAGTAACTGGAACTAATCCAGTAGAGATATCTACCTGAGCCTATTGATGCAAGAAAACCTGGATAAAAAGAAGATATGGGTGCAGAAAGGGTGCACTCAGTTTGCTGAGGGCTGCAGCCATGTGGCTTGGCTGTACAGTTTCATATCCACATTTCCAGCTGCAGCTTTCCCAAAAGAACTGAACCTTCCACCTGAGCTTTGCTGCCCTTGGCTTTGGGCAGATCCTGACCTGGTCATATCCTGTCTGAGCCTCGGTGTCACCAGCACAGGGCTGGGAGCTCAGGGTGCTCCTTGTTGACCCTGAAAAGGCTCAGCCATGTCGTGCAGGTCCTTCCCAGGGTTTGATGGAACAGGGAATATTAACAGTGACCAAAGAGGTTTCTGAAAGCACAACCAGCAAAGTCTATGTTCTGGAATTTATTTTATTACAGCCCTACTTCACACCATATAAGCTCCTTTCCCTGCTTCTTTCTGTAGTAGTCTTGACCTAACCTTGGAGTTGTGTCCCAAAAGGAGGAGAGATGTTTGGGATCAATTCCCATCCCAAAGCACCCAGTGGAAAAGGCTGGATGTGGAAGGGCCAGGGTTTGGCTGGTGGAAGAGTGCAGCTGAGTTATTTAATGGTTTGTGTGTTGGCTCTGGATCAGAGATTGTTGTGGAAAGGAACAACTGCAGGACAAACAAAGTGGTGCTGGTGGCAACCATCCCCAGCCACCTCATTTGCCTTGGAGAGAGAATTGTTTCAGCATTTGGTTGTTCTGAGCTGCTCAGTTATCACTTCACGTGGCATTATTCCAAGCATTCTCTGCCGTAAAATCTGGGAATCTGATGCTGAGTCTGTCACATTTAGGAGGGTGACTGCTCCAGCAGTGCTTTGCTCTGTGACTTCTAACAGGACAGATGTTTTGCACATGGTTATGTCTAAGGTACCCCACTACCAGGGTCAAGCAGCTGTGGCATTGTTTGATTTTCTTCAAGCCCCTCAATTTCCATAATCTTACCAGGAGATTTCAGTATTTTTTTAGAGAATGAAAACAAGAAAGTGAAATGGAAAATGAGGCTGACAAAAAGAGGCCATTCCATGAGAGCTGACAAAGCCCATGAGCCCAGACCCAAACATTGTTCCTCACTCCTCCTCATATCTCCTTTCCCTTCCCCTCTTCCATCTGCCCCTGTGCCCCCTCCCTGCTCCCATGACCAGAGATGTGTCCTGCCTGACTGGGAAAGGTGTCCATAGATCCAACAGGGATGACCTGGTCAACTTCTGTCTGTGGCAGCCTCTCATTCCCACAAATCCATAGATTTCCCTGGTCAGCTTGTTGGGACATCAGCTATCGACCCTTCTGTCAAGTTGCTTTGAAGAGGCCACAACTTCAAAAGGCCCAGGTTGGGCACAAAGAAGGATAGGGCATAAATCAAATTCCCATTGGAAATCAGGCTAAATATGTGATCCAAGTAGAGGGCACAGTGCGAAAGTTGTTGGGTTTTTTTGTTGGTTTGGGTTGGTTTTTTTTTCTTACTTGTTTCACATGCAGTAAATAATAGTTAGGAAAAAAAAATTCAGGACTTCTGAACCACAGGGACAACATTTTTGCAGGGAAATTTGTGTTGTGCCCAAGAGAATGAGACCCTTTAAGTTTGTTCCTATATCACCCTTAGTGACATCATCAGTAAAATGTGACATCATTAAATGTAAAGTCAGAAATTACTTTATTCATGGAAGTAGCTCTTAAAGGATAACTATTACAAAAAATAACTATCCACATACTGAAATATTTTTTTGATTGGCCTGGCATTACATTTGTTGTGGGGTGTGTGTGTATTTTATAAACACAACCTTGGAGAACGAGGAATTAAAGGAAAATGCAATTTCTTGCCCATCTGATGCATCGCTGATGTTGAACGCAATTATTGTTGAATGCAATAATTTGAGATCTGAGCTTAGTTTTGCACAAGAACTGGAACTCACAAACAGCCACCAGGTTTGGGTGGTTGCTAGGCAGCAGCTGATTCCTTCTTGGAAAAGCAGCCAGGGCTGCCTGGGCTGGGTGCTGACAGCCCAGCCCTGCTCCTTCCCATCCAGGTGACATCCACAGCCAAAAGAAAGCTGGAGAGAACTCCACGTTTCACCCCAAAAAGCTGCCAGGAGTTATGGGTTTGAGGGCTTTAATATTTAATCATTAATTCCAGACTTTTCTGCACCATTTCAGAGCTGAAAGCCTGAGTGATTAAAAAAGAAAAAAAAAAAAAGGCAATGGCCAATTGTCTTCTGTTGAATCTGGTGATAAAACCAGCAGCCCCCATGCCCTGTTTTATGGTCATATAACAACATTTTTGGTTTAATCTCGATTATTTAATCTCTGTCTGGGTCTCCCCACCTGTTGCAATGGAATCCAAAAAGGGTAATTTCAAAATGAAACAAATGAGGGTGCGTAGTAAAAGCACATTATGAATAGAGATTTGGTTTTCTGCTTTCCCTTCCAAAGGCAAATTCAGGTAATATTCACCAACTGGAAAGTTTTATGTGGTGGAATAACTGCAAAGTTCAGCTGTTAGATGTCAAATTGGGGCAAGCCCATGGCAACTGAAATAAATAAGAGGGAGCTGCAAAATATTCTTAAATTATGCAAAACAAAACTATTTGTGATCACACCAGCGACTTAGAAACTGAACTTTTGAGGCCTCATAGTTATTTAAGTCTTGCCTATTGTGTTTTTATCCTGTGAAAGCTGATTTTTTTTATCTTGGTTTTAGCCTCCTGCATCCCCTATTATCAAGCAGTTTGTGATGTTTGTAATCACAGCAGTTAATGTGAAAGTCTTCCTAGAAAGAAAGAATAATCCCAAGCATTACACAAAAAATGAATGCTTCTATTGTACAAAAGTAACATGAAAAGTCTGTATTCAATCTGCCATGGCTGGAACTCCAGCAAGTTTTGTTTTGTTGTACAAATCATTCAGTGTCAAATTTGGCTCCTGAACATCCCATTTCTTTGTTTTGGAAACAAAATGGGAGTGATAGAGATGTGGGCTGGAGTCACTCCTTTGATATCTCCACAAAAACATCTGCACCCACGGCACACATCATTTTCTGGAGTCACCGCTGTTTTAAGAGTATTAAAAGGAAAAAAAAAATCAATAAATACCATTGTTACGCCAAAGCAGCTGAAAAAAATCCCTGCAGCAGGACATAAATTGAGTCGTGAAATGCATAACAGGCAGTGCACTTGTCCTCTCTGAATTCCTCTTTCAAAAGCAGGTAAATATAAGAAATATTGAATTGGGAGGCTACACAAAAACCTTGAGCTCTTATTATGCACAAGCAGCTCTGGGCAAATGTGTACATTTTGTAATTGCTACCAGTTCTAAGCAACACAGGCAGAATTTTTATTTACAGAATCCATTTGTGCCATCACATTCTAAGCATGTTGTGACCTTTACATAAATACTCATAATAACACTAAAATCACTCTTCATAAATATAATTTTTTGGCTGCAGAACTGCTTTGCCTTTGTTTGATTATGCACTGTATTTATCATGTTTACAGTCACTTAAGAATTTTCTGGCTGTCTCAAGCATTCCTGGACTTCCAGAAATGGATGTGGTCTCTAAAATGGGGTTGTTTTAATGCCAGGTTGGGAAGGGGATTCTGAGAGGGGTGAAGGAAACCTTCCATCAGCTCTTTATGGAATGTTTCTGTTAATTACACCTTTATTCTGAGAGGATATTGCATGCTTAGGGTCAATAAACCAAATAATGTGATAGTAGGTACTAATGAATCTCAGTGCAAGGCTCTGAACCAGGAATTGTCTTCAGAATTCCCCAAACTTAGAAAAACTTTGATGCTGATGTTGCCTGGACTCACATCCTTTCTTTGTTTCTGTCTCCTGGTTACTTTATTTTCTGTACAAACTTCTGGCACATCCAGTGTTCCTATTGAAATATTGAATATATTTATTCAGGTTGTTCTAACCCAAAAGTCAGCGCTACAAATTTCTGACACAAAACAGCCTCCAGTGAGTGCCTTGCTTTTGGTTTTTCCTCTCTTGCTTCCCGTGCCAGGCCAGTGGCACTTCCAGAGCCTCTCAGCCTCTCATTTCCAGCTGATTCCCACTGATCTTCCTGTTCCCACATGGTCCCAAACCTCACCTCCAGGGCAAAACCCCTCCCTGGGATCCCTGACCCCACTGAAAGGTTTGGTTAAGGAAATATCAGCGGTTTCCCAAAATAATAAAATGGTCACCAAACAGGAACTTTGGCAAGGAACCAAAGGTGTCACCTCCCTTGGTGTGAGCAGAGGGCTCCTCATACAGGAATCAGAATTTCCCAGGATCTTCTAAAGAGGATTTCTTTTCTCAGAGGAGAATTTGGGGTTTTTTTGTTGTTCATGCACAATCTCTCACTGCTTTGCCAAATCCAAATTATAGAAATGTATCTATGTCCCAGAATCATGGTGAGATGTATGGATAATATTGGATTGCCCAACAGCACATCACTGAAAATTGAAAAAAAAAAAAAAAGATAAAAAAAGAAAGAAAACTTGGAGGAGAAAGGGAAAAAGGGAGAAAGTGAAGAATTTTCTTAATTTTGTGTGATGGATGTGCTGGGGGTGATCCCTCTCTTTATATTATCAATTGGAGACAAATAACAGCAATACATAATGAAAACACCTTTTTTTTTTTTCACTTATGCATGGGTTTGAAGATCTAATTCCTGTGCTCTTTCTAGCCCCCTGATGAGCACCTTGCTTCTAATAGCACAGATAATGAGACATTTATGACTTGTGGCTTTTTGATAGCAGACCAGAACCCATTTGTCCCTTCCATGGTGGATCCTGTAATCATCTCTGCAGGCAGCCAGCACAGCTCCAAGGTGTGCAAGCAGGGAGAGATAATTCACTTATCAAATCTCACTTGTAACAGAAGAAAATCTGTCCTGACATGTTAAAAAAAAAAAACAACAACAAAGAAAACTTTTCTATTTTGTTTACACAATGACTCCTGTTCAGGCTGAAATGATTTCAGGCTGTTAGGCTTGCTCTGATTTGAAAGCCTTCCCCACCAAGCTGCCTTACAACACCATCATTTTGTGCCACTGTGTTCAAGTGCTTTCTTTTGTGGCAGAGTGCTTGTTTGTGTTGGTTTGGCTTTTTTCATGACAAGAGAGGTTTCAAGGAAAGGGCTGGAGCTGCTTTCCTTGCTTTTAGTCCAAGTTGCTGTTTGACCCCTGTTGTCAGGTTGTGCAGGTGACTTTTGTAAGTTCAGCAAAGATGCTCTGAGAGGACTGAGGGACTGTCCCTCTGTCATCCTCTCTTGAGGAGCACATCCTGTGTGGTTTTTAGGTGTGTTTGAGCTCTCAGGATGGCTCCCTGTTCTCCTTAAGCATCCTGGTGAAAATTCCTTACACCAAGGCTGCTAAATGTCAGATCCTGCAGAGATTATCAGTGTAGCCCCTCCCCTCTTCCTTGAATTTAACATCACTTCTGGAAGCTCAGGAGATTGTCCAGGAAGGACAACAGGAGAAGCTGTGGCTGCCCCTGGATCCCTGGCAGTGTCCAAGGCCAGGTTGGACACTGGGGCTTGAAGCACCCTGGGACACTGGAAGGTGTCCCTGCCCTTGATCTTAAAGGTCCCTTCCAACCCAAACCATTCCATGTGCCTGTGCCAAGGCTTGCTGGAGACGCAGCACTCTCTCCACTAGCAACTAAACACAACATTTTCTGGTAAATTCACTATAAATCAATTTGACACCAGCAAGGACTCTGACAAAAGGTGGAATTTTCAGCATTCGTGTCTCTACTTTTCATAGAGGGAATGTGAACTTCAGCTTCGCTGCTCAGTTTTATTTCAGGTGACACCAGGCTCTGCAGTTTCATGACATCCTTTCTTTATGACACATGAAGAAGAGCAGAAGACACGGGTTTGGTTCCAGAGCTCATTCCAACTTGGCTTTCATCTCCAATGTAACGTCCAGGTGGATTTTTTGGATGACTCACCTCAGATCTGAAGGAGCAAACCATGATCTCTCCCAGCCCTTACTGAGCAGGGAGCCTGATGAATCTTTAACGATGACACTTCTTTTTCCTCCAGGCTTCCGCAGGTATTTGAATTAAAAAAGCCACAAGGAAATTCAAACAGTTCTAATGTTTTAAACAGAGTCGAGTATAAATTACTTCCTCCAGTGAGAATAATACACAGAAGGAAGAAAAGGCCTTAAAAAAAATGTTTAAGTGAGACACTGTGTTAGCAGAGTGATCGCTCTGATACCCAACCCTGCAGCTATGCCACCCCTGTCCTTTTGCTCCCGGGTGCTAAGTGACGAATTTGAGGAATTTTTGGGAATTTTTGAGTGCTGTAGGGATACTGCTGCCATGGACATGGGTGGGAGCCCATCTCCCCTCACCAGTCTCATGGATGTTGAGCTAAGATCAACAAAAAAGGTAATTTTTTTTTGTAAAGTGGAGAAGTTTTCCTCTTTTCATAATAACGTGTGTGTTCAGTGGTGCTGTTTGATGGTGTTTTCAGGGAAGCACTGGAGGTTCCTGGAGGCTCCAGAGTTCACTGTGAGGTGATGCTGGTGGCTCAGAGGGGACAGGGGACGTGGTCAGTGGAGAGCAAGCAGGGCTTGGAGCTGAACAAGGGAGACCAGAAGTGCTGACACACATTTGAGATTTGTCAGCATGTGAACAGTAAGTGACTAAAATATGCAACTTTCCTGACAAAAACTGGGGATGAGGCCAGGGCCAGTGGTCTAAAGTCATTCCAGCTCTGCCTGGTGTCACTCTGGGTGTCAATCACAGAATGCTTGAAGTTGGAAAAGCTCTCTAAGATCATCAAGTCCAGCCATTCCCCCTGCACTGCCAAGGTCACCCCTAAGCCACGTCCCCAAGTGCCACATCCACAAGATTTCTGAATGCTTCCAGGGGTGGTGATACTGCTACTTCCCCAGGCAGCCTGTTCCAATTATTGAAAACCCTTTTGGTGAAGGAATTTGTCCCAATATCCACCCTGAGCTCCCCTGGCCCAGCCTGAGGCCGTTCCCTCTCCTCCTGTCCCTGTTCCCTGGGAGCAGAGCCCGATCCCCCCGGCTGTCCCCTCCTGTCAGGAGCTGTGCAGAGCCACAAGGTCCCCCCTGAGCCTCCTTTTCTCCAGGCTGAGCCCCTTCCCAGCTCCCTCAGGAGTTCTTCAGCCCCTTCCCAGCTCTCTTCTTTCCCTGGACAAACTCCAGCCCCTCAATGTCCTTCCTACACCTGATTTGTCATCAAACAGTGTCCCTCAGCCTGGCAAAGACCTGAACCACTGGGAAATTAGCATTTTCTATGGTTTTTATTTGAGTCCCAAGTTTTGCACAAAACCTGAGCTGGCTCCGTGTGGGGCTGTTCCGGGCCTGCCAAACATTCCCAGGCCGTGATTCCTCAGCAGCAGCCTCACCTTTGCCATCGATCTGGGCTTCAGCAGCTGATTTACAAGCACATCTTTTCTGAACCATTATCTGAGGCAGCTGCCAGTTGGCCCGAGGCAGGATCCAGGCACTGGAGACTGGGGGAATGGGTTCCAGCTGCACTCCATAATTAGGAAAACCCTGGGCTGCAGCCGGATGTCCAGATGCCTCACAGAATTTACAGAATTCACAGAATTTCTGGCTTGGAAGAGACCTTCAAGATCATGGAGTCCAACCCAGCCCCAACACCGCAACTAAACCCTGGCACCCAGTGCCATATCCAGGCTTTGTTAAACACACCCAGGGATGGTGACTCCACCACCTCCCCAGGCAGCCATTCCAGAACTTTATCACCCTTTCTGTGAAAAACTTTTTCCTAATATCCAACCTGTATTTCCCTTGGTGCAGCTTGAGGCTGCAAACAGGATTTGTGAGGGGAGAAAATTAAGAAGAGCGAAGATGTCACAGGACAGAGGTCATGTGCCAGCAGTTGCTCCTCTGTTCCTCATGGCATCTCCCACTTTTAATGGATTGTGGTAGGAAGGGAAGGTCTGGGGAGGTTAAACCAATCCTCAGGATTTCAGCTTGGAGTAAAATAAGTTTCTCCTGCTCCCCACAGAGACAGAAAGTACTTGAAATGCCATTTCTTTCATGCTTTCGCACCAGGGAAAAAGTGAACTTTGCATTTTGTTGTGTAACAAGGGTTCCAGGACGATGTGTTTTGTCAGTGGGAGAATTTGAACGCTCAGTGTGTGACATGTCTCAGCTGAAGCCTTGTGCTCCCTGTAGTGCCTTCATTGCAAACACAGATTCAAGCTCTTTTTAAAGGTTTGGAGTTTTTTTTGCTTGTTCTCTTAACATGAATTAACAAACATGAAGCTTCCAAGGATAGATTTAATAATACCATGATAAATGCCAGTGCTTTTGCCACCAAGGCCATTTAATCTGTCTCAGCAAATACATTCAATGAGTTGCCAGAAGTTTGAGTGTTTTCCAGCTGTAGGATTCCTATAGCAATATGAGAATGTCCTTGCATGGGATAGGGTACAAAAGGCAATGCAAAACTCCACTGTGGATGATTTAGCAAAGAAAATAAATCTCCTTCTTCTCACCTCGATTCTTCCTGCCTCACCTGCTCCAGAAACAGCTATTTTTAAAGTTAGACAGGTATAAATTTACCAATCTGTTCCAAGGGATATTGGAAGGTTGTACCCACAGATTATTGCTAATCATGGGAGGTTACTTGGATAGGAATAATTTACCTGTTCTGTGCAATCTGCTGTGTGGACTTTGACAACTTTTTCTTCTTTAACCCTGTAGTCCTGTCTTTCTCTGGTGCTGGAAATGCATTTGAATGAAATTCATGGAAGAACGAGCCTGTGAGATCTGATTTATCCCTGGACTTCCTCTGGATTTCCTTGTGCACCAGCTGACATTCAAAAGTTGATGATCTCCTGTTGGAGTTTCCTCCTTGATTTGAGACAGTTGTGGGGTTTTTACTGCAAAGCATTTCAGGAAAATATTGATAACTTAGTGGAAGTTGTTGCTGTAATTACATAGGGTTTTTAAATCAAATTTCTGTTAATGTCTTACACAATCCAAGAATTTCTTCTTTACCCCTCTCTGCAGGTTATTCCCTATTTAGTTGCTTTAAAAAATAAATAAGAGCACATGTGGCTGCTCTTCACCATGAAGGTGCCCACATGTGATTCACCACAGCACTCATGCACTGAAAATAACCTTTCCATGAGGCTTCCCCAGCAGCAGAGGAGGATTTTGTCCTTGGATCCTGTCCTCCTCACTGTGCACCATGGCAGGGTGAGGAGCTGGCTCCAAGGCATCTCACCCATGTTTGGTGCCAGCAGTTTCCAGTGCTAGACCAGGTTCCCTGCCTTTGCAGTGATGGCAACCCAGCATTATTCCTTTGCCAAAAACCATGGAGTGAGCCCTCTGCTCTGGCTGTTTGCTGGATTCTGGTTTTTCCCACACTGTGGCTAATGAGTCCAGCTGTTTGCTCTGTGGCTCTGGACTCTCTTGCTCAATGACAAAAACAAACCTCTTCCTTCATGCCAGCTATGGACGTACATGGTGGCATTGGCATCTTGGAGTTATGCTAGGGAAGTGTTAAAGTATATTTTAGTGTACCTTATTAAAACAAAAAGCTCATCAAGCACCCTCTAAATGTTGTGGTGGGACTAAAGATTTCTTGAGAGATAGATCTGATATCTTCCTCCTATTGCCCTTCCCCAAGGAGATGAATTCTGTTGTGGTGGGCATGGTTTAATAAACAGTTCCTAAAGTGGAGCTGATTTATATTCCTTTATTAATATAATGTAACACATAAACTGAAATTCTGCTTAGCAAAAAATTTTCTCCTGTGGCAGCCTGCCTGGGTGGAAGAAAAATAATACAAAAGGTCTTAGCAGTGGTGTGACATGTTGCTGTAAAACAACAGCCAGGAACGTCAAGAGACTTCAGTCCAAATGGAGAATTTCTGAAAATTAATTTTGGATGCTTAATACAAACTAGAAAGTAACGTAATTTCTGGCAAAACAGTTGACAGCAGACGTAATGCATCAGTGCAATAGCCCAGACTGTGTTAAATGGAAATTAGCTCCATGTAAAAAGCTGCAGAGAGGGAATAGTGCTCACAGAAAGCAGCTCGTGACAAAAGCAGAGGTTGAGGTGCTGGTGGAACAGTTATCACTGAACTGGGAATGTTGTGATGTAATAGAATTTGTGGACGTGGTTTGGAATCACTGCAGCTCTTTAAATGTGAAATGAAATTTCAGTGCCAGTGAAATCCAGCTCGTTGCTGGGCTGTCTGTGCTCCCCATTCTGCAGAGGGCACAAAAAGAGTGTTTGTTGAAATCTGTGGGAATTGGAAAAACAGAAACTTCCACAGACACTGAAGGGTTTGATCTGCAGCCTTGGGAGAAGCTTGGATTAATGTAAAAATACAATACACAGATATTAAGCAGAAAAATCAAAAACTCATATTTCTATAGTTGTAAGTAAGAACACGCCTGAAGTAAGTGAGAAACTGCACTGATAAGATGGTGCAGGGTTTATGGTGTAGGGGTGGGGTGGTATGGAATAAGCTGAGAGTTCTGAAGTTATAACAGAAGCACGTGTGTGCCTGTGAGACAGAAGCCCATTGGACAAAAGCATCCTCAGTGCAGCAGGAGTGAGTAAAGGTGATGGGTCAGAAAAGCAAAATAAACCCTGTGGCAACTGTCCATTGGGTTAGAAAGTTCTGTATTGCCTTGGAACAAAGAACTGATGACTGCTCTTGAGCTATGGCCGAATGCTTGCTCCTCTAAAATCTCACAGCCTCTGAGACTGATGTTTGTCTGAGCAATAAATCGTTCTTAGCCCAACTGTGGTCCCATCCCTTAATTAATGCGGCGATAATAATAGAAATCCACATTTCCCAGCTCCCCCAGTCCCTCCACAGACGTGCCCAAAGCCATGGAAATCAAAAGCAGAGATACTGCAGCTTTGGCTCAGCCCTGGACACAGGGTGGGACTGTCCAAGTCCCAGCAACAGGATCCCAGGGTGTTTTGAGAGCCTCTTCTGTGGAGGGGAGAAACAGATCCCAGGGCAATCAGATCATTCCCAGGACTACTTCCCTCCTGCTGCACTCCATTTAAAAGCACAGTTTCTAACTCATCTCCTCCAGAACACTGACAATAATGTTCCTTTCTCTGTGTTTTTCCCCAGGGGTGACACAAAAGCGCTGGGCCTCTGATGGTCAGAGGACATGCACAGGCCTTCAGCGGGAGAGCGGTGTGTGGGGAAAATCCAGCCCTGCCAAGGTAAAATAAATAAATTCTGTTTGGGGAGCAGTCAGCAGAATGCAGGAGGGTTTAAAAAACAATCACAGACTGCTGAGCAGTATGTTTGGACTTGGTTTTGTTTAGCTAAGCTTAGCTTAGGCAGCAGAAAAGCCAAATATAACGATGGTTAAGTGTTGTGATTCTGCGTGCTCTTGGTGAGGGGGAAAAATGGCATGTTTTGTTGGGGAAAAGAAGTTGTAAAAAACCCCCCACGAGGCTAAATCAAGCAATATCCCAAATATCAGTACACTCTGCCTGATATGTCCTCAGGATAAAGCCTGAGGTTTTCAGCTCACCACAATTACTTTGTGTATGTGTGGGTTTTTTTCACAGGATTCAGTGAAGCTTGAAAGCTCCCAACGAGCACAGGATCAGCTGGGCAAACCTTAAAGATCCGATTCTTTGCTAAAGATTGGGAGGAGGAAATAATACATATTTTCAACAGAAAAAAGGAAAAGTAAATTATTTAAAATATTGGCGCAGGAGTTTGTGGCTAATCAGGAGCGTTTCTGACATGCCTTTGGACTCTTGCAGGATGTCTCCATCTGTGCAGCCCTCAACAAAAGAAATAAATGT
Source organism: Hypocryptadius cinnamomeus (assembly GCA_013400635.1). NCBI lineage: Eukaryota > Metazoa > Chordata > Aves > Passeriformes > Zosteropidae > Hypocryptadius > Hypocryptadius cinnamomeus. Next base: position 34,175 of record VYZP01066336.1, on the reverse strand, counting down.
CAAATTAACTACTGGAGCATGAGAGATGCATCCAAAATAAAGTCTCTCAAGGAACATTCTTCTTTGGTGCCCTGTAGAAATCTGGGGGAACTTGAGAGTTTTGGAAGGCATGCAAAGGTATTAAACCTGTAGGTAGAAGTAAATGAAGTGAAGAAAATATGAGACGAATGTTGTTACAAACCATGAAAGAAACAGAGGAGGAAGAAAATGCTTTCCCTGAGGCTGTGAAATTATTGAATTGTCCAAACCATATGCAGCTGGTTTAAAGAGTTGATAACATTTATCTGGCATTTCACCTCGTTAATAAACTCTTGATCTACTTCTGCCCATTTGGGTTCCCAAGAGGCTCCTTCCCACGAGATACAAAGGAACTGTTTCTGGTGATGTTTTCCTGTATGGAGGAGGAACCCAGGGATGGTTTCATAGGAGCCNAAAATAGAAAAGCTAAACCTGAGGCATCATTTCCTTCCTGAGAAGGGTGACCATGGCACCAGGGAGGTCATAGCACTGTCACCCTCACAGTCTCCTGGAAGAAGAACAATATCGTGTTTTGTGAAGCCCTTGTTGAGTCCTGGCATTGATTATCAGGCGACAGAGACACTCAGCTAGAATTGGGGTGAATTCCCACAAGCAGGAGTTGATGGCACCTAAACACAGAATGGGCTTTCCTTAGGAAGCTGACCCTCAGATTCTGCATGCCAGTTCAGTGTTGTGTTTGGTTTTTGGTTTATTTTTTTTTTTTCCTATTAGGATCAAGAGATCTGGGAACACAGGGCAGGAGCAATCCAATCAGCCAATTTACAGCAGCAATGAGATTAGGCCAGATGCTTTATTGCATGGGACTTATGTGCCAAGTGGGGTAGATAATAACAGCAGGAGGCTTTAAACTCAGGTTTACTCTGTCAGAGAGCTGGAACATAAAAGCACCTCCTTTGTCACCTCGAGGGAAGTAAGGTGTGGTCTATCAAGATGGATGTTTCCTGTCATGGATGGAAAAATTAATCTGGACCACTCTCAGTCTCTGGGCCACTGTCAATCAATCTTGTACATATGTGTTTGTGCATCGATGGCAGGTGCCACCAAGGAATCACAAGAAAGAGGGAACTAATTAATTGAAATAGCACCCAGAGCCCTTGTGAGTAACTGTATCACTTTTTGGGGAGTTTTTCATGCCTATAACTGGTGAGGTTGTAAAGCTGTCATGCCCCTGGTGCCCACATGTCTTCTGCAGCATGTGATGTCACAGGCCAGTGATCCATAATATACTTAAATGCATTCTAAATTCCAGCAGATCATCATGAAAAAGGAATTTATAGTCTGCAACTGACAATTGTCTTTGCCATGTCCATTTATAAACAGCCTCCAATCCCATCCATGGCCATGAGTTAAATACTAAAAATAATACTATGAAATACAGGTTTTAAATTTTAATATTTTTCCCTTTACCACAGTGATAAAGTTTTCATTGAAGCTTCCCAGACAATTCAGAGCTGATTTCAAGAGTGTGCATTTTTAAATGACAAAAAAGTTATTATGAATAGAAAGGTAACAAGAGATCTTGAACAAAACTGTCTGCTGTGATAGATGGTGGATGAGAAACAGTTGCACACAGGATATTGGAGTATGGTGATAACTGGGAATCTTTTCATTTGCAGGAATCTCTGCCTTCCCAAAACACGACATTGATTTCACCAGTAATCATTACACAGATTGATGAGGAGAAGCCCTCTCTGCCTATGCAGGCCCTGATCCCCCAGCCCAGAGCTTGTCACACAGAACCATCGTTGCCTAACCAGGGGTCAGCCATCGTTAGCAGAACAATTTTGGTGCTTCCCAGCCGGCTGGAGATTCAGGCATCCTTAGAAGACACCATGTCACCGTCGGACTCTCCCAGTCCAAAGCAGTGTCCAAGCCAGCAGAGAGGCTTTGCCTCCATCACTGTCACAGCCAGACGTGTCCCTGTGGGCTCTAGAGAAGTGGCACGTGGCCCTGGGGCTGGCCAGGAGCCCAGCACCGTGTCCCCCACGTCCAGCAAAGTCCCCGCTCTCCTCGAGCGCTGGCCTCCCCCAGCCCACGCAAACCAACCTCCTTTAAAGGCTTCCAAGTCTTGCTCAAAATTAGGTGAAGAACCCCAAAAGCAGCTTTTTGACCCTGGAATCAAGGAGGATGGCGTGGGTCTCCAAAGCAGTGATGGGAGGGAGAAAATGCCACCTTCATTCATCTCCTGGGTCCAGCTCCAGGTGTCTGAGCCGTGTCCAAACACCATCTATTATTTGGACAAGTCGCTCAGTGTGTGCATTGACCAGCCTCCAGTTAAATGCCAAAAAATGTATAGATCCACGTTGTCCTTGAGCCTGAAGTGCAGTTTGTCCGGATTAACAGCAGATGGAGTAGATGGCATAGCTAATGGAGAGCCCATGGAGGAGAGAGCTCCAAGGAAGCTCCCAGGAGCACACGGGGCTCCACTCAGATCCCACCTGAGCACAGACTTCACGGGAATTAAGGTAATTAAGGAGGAGAAAACAAAGGAAGGACATTTGGGTCTTAAATACCCTTTGCAAAGTGTCTTTGCCTCGGGACTTTCAGCATTCGTGGATGTTCCCAGAGGACCTCACAAGGCAGCAGCATCTGAGGAAGAGGATGAGCAGCCTGGCAGCCGCCACACTGCGTTTTCCCTCCAAATTCCTAATTCAAGCAATGAGGCAGGTAAGTAATTTCCACAAACCTCAGGCTGGTGCAGCAGAAGTTCAGGCTGGAGCAGCCCCACCGCAGTGATCCTGTGACAGCAGATAAGAGCAGTCCTTGCTTCTGCAGAGGCTCAGGGAGCTAGAGCACAACCCAGAGGTTTCCAGCTCCAGCACTGCCATGGATATTCACCATGGTAGTGATGTGTGTTGCTCATCAGCTGAGAGAGAAAAATCCCCCTGTGTTTTCTGCATTAAACCTCTTTTTTTAACCATTTATAACAGTATTTTTTTATTATTATTATTCTCCCAGCAACCTGCAAGTGCTTATCCCCTGAAAATAATTAGGTTTATCTTTGAATAAGGGCTGAATTTCAAGGTGTGAATTTAAGGAGATGACTGCACTGAGCTTGGTTTTGTGCTCCTTGCAATTAAAAATGATCTTGTTTTCAGCTTTTATTTAGAAGGCTACAGTAATAAGCCCAGGCTTTTATACTTAATGGAACCAGGTAAAAGGTTTGCAAATCTTGTATGTATTTGTTTCCAAGCTTTGCAAGCATTTTACAAACATAAGATGTTCTTTGCAGCATTGCTTCTTGGGGAAGGGAGAGGGGCCCTGGGGATTACTCCCTGCCCAGAGTGGTGCAGCTCCTGCTGCACTGGGATTTATTCCACACTTGGATAACCACAGCTGAGTTTATTACCTTTCCAGGAAGGGAAGGTGGATGGGAAGATTGTCAATGAGTGGAGTCTGTTTTTTACCAAAAGCACAAAGATTAAACTCACCCCCTCTGTACCCTGCAGCCTTGGGCTACATTTAATTGCAATTACCCTGTTCTTTATGGCCTTTTTGATCTAAGGGTCAGTGCATGAACATGAGCCACTTCCTAAAGCTCCTTTGTACCTTCATCCTCCCAGTGTGCAAGTGGAAGGAAACAGAAAGGTGAGAAGCCTCACGCTGCCTCGAGGGCTGGGCAAGGTGCAAACTCCTCACAGTCTCTGCTGCTCTCCCTTTTCCATGCCTGAAATCAATGGGATTGTTCCTGCAGGGGCAGAGCCTGAGATAAAATATTCCTCAGTTTTCCTAAGCATAATCCAGGCTGTGTGGTGTTGGAGGGAAGAAGGCACAGTGGGGAGCAGGAGAGGGAAGATGTCAACCAGTGCTGAGGGGTTTGGGATGGAAATATAAAGGGATGGCACAGCAAATGAAACACTTCATTGTATACATCCGAATTTTGAATATCAGGGAATATCGCTCCATGGGGAGTGTTATGTATTCAAGGCTTTGTTCAACACCATCTAAAGTTTCTCTGTGATAAAGCAGATTTAAAACTGAGCCTTCCCTGGGCTTAGTGATGCCATGGTGGTATGGAAGAAGCACTTTTGCTAGAAATAATTAGAAAGTGAATTGGAAGGCTGCTCATGGTAGTTTTACTGAAAGGAGGAAATCGGTGAAATAAGGAGCTGAGAAATACTGGTTTGTGATAAAGGACTTCCACCATTTGTGTACACTAGACTATAGGTGTAAATAAACATGGGAAGTGTTACCTTTTAACTGCTTCCACCTTTTGTATGGGCCATAATGTAGAATGCAAAGATATACATTTCTCTTGCTCAGACCCTTTGTAACTTGTAAGGAGGTGTTTATCAGCTTACTACAACTTTCCTGTGTGAAATTTGTATAAACAAACCAGAATAATGCTCCAAAACAACAGCCTTTCTCAGCAGGATCGTCCAAGTAATGAGCTCGTGCACACCCATCAACCATTAAATGGGACAAAATAGGAGAAACCTGGTAAAATGCATGGGGCATCCACACTGGTCCTCAAAATGAGAGGGATTTGTGTGATTTTTAACCTGGGAGAAATGAAAAACTGAGTCCTTTTTACTTCTGGACTGGGTGAAGTGAGGAGGAGAAGTATTGGTATGAGATTATCAATCACGGAATCATTTATGTTTGAAAAGACCTTTAAGATCATCCAGTCAAACCAGCCCCCAGCACTGCCAAGGCCACTGACCCATGTCCCCAAGTGCCACATCCAAAGGACTTTTAAATCCCTCTTGGACTGGACAACCTTTTTGGAGAAGAACTTTTATCCCATTCTAGATTCCCAGTTATTTTGGATATTTTTTCCTCTGCTGTTTACTAATTCAAACCCGTTCCTGTTAAGCTTTGCTCTGCTCCATGTTTATGCAATGAAATGTTTGTGAAATGAAGTGTTTAAAAAGAAAGGAGAACCAGCAAAGAAGGGACAGTGAGCAAGTTTTGCCACAGTGTTCGTGCTTTAACTCAGTTATCTTATGGATGAGGTAACTGCAGAGAGCACTTTGTCCATTACATTTCTGATGACCCAGAAAGTTGGAGTTTATATTGGTTTGCAGCTGTAGGCAAGAGCTTCCTGCCAGCAGAAATACAAGTGGTAATAACATCACTATGCTGAAAAAAAAAAGAAAAATTACTTTCAAGGCTACACTTCTCTGTATGAAATCTGTAAATGCAGTTTCCAGGATGTATAGGTTGCTTTATTAGGATCTGAGTTGGAAGGAGCACTCAAATACTTCTCTGCTTTACAGGTGCTGGGGCTGGGTTTGCTGTTTCCTCTAGGCCCAGTTGAGTGTCTTTTTCCTAATCTTTTGTGTGACTTCACTGCAGTAATGATGACTCTACTTACTGTATTACTCATATTATTTCGTGTCCAAATCCAACTGTTCAAGACTTGGCTTTACATGGACCTGGATAACTTAATCTAAGGCCCTTCTTTCAGCAGGAGGCTGGGCCAGGTAATCTCCAGAGCTATATATTTCCACCATGTGCCACATATGAAAAGGATGCTTTAGGATTATTAATGAGATGTAAATCTTGGGCTCTGCTCGTGGATGGGAGTTACACTTGGAAATCCAAATCTCTGGGACTCAGATTTCAAAGCCATGGTTCATGCTAGAGCATCCCAAGGATGGAATATGATATTTCCCCACTGTGGACTCTATCTCCTATTGGCTCCACTGCTTTGAGCCTTTACTTCCATTATCTGGCAAGAAATGGGATAGTAAGGGCTGGAAAATCCATGTTATACATGAAGTCAGACTTGAACCGTGGGAGGACAGAGCCGTCGGACAGAACTGTGTTTATTTTTAGTGAGTGGCCAACGTTCCCATCCCTTGGGCAGCTGCAGGAAGGTGTGAAGGGTCCCACTGGGGGCCACATGAGCCACCCACCTCAGCGATATGGCCAAGGGCCAGCCCAGGCCAAGCTCCACGAGGTCCCTGCCACGGGTGATGGATGTGCATCACCCTGCCTTTGGTCACGGCTTTTAACAAGCTGTCAGAACTTGCTAACGCTGCTCTTAGGCAATGCTGCAATTTCCTTTCCTGTCTGCAGCTGATGTCTCATAAATACAAGGTAAGTTAGAAATGAAAAGATTAGTCTTGTTTCTGCTGAAGACAGGAACATTTTTAATATTAATTTCTCACCTACCTTTCATGAAGAATACATTCCCCATGAATATCTAGTTCTCCATCCATCTTTCACTATCTATTACCCTACTGGGCACTAGGCTGAATTATTAAAAAGGAGAAAAAAGAAGAAAATGGGACAATTTTAAATTCTTTTTGACCTCTTGATTAAACAATATCATCGCTCTTCTAGGGAAGATTATAAATGCCAACATCTAAATTTATCCATTTGAGCTTAGGTAGCAGTAAACTTCACACCCGAGTGCCTTCACACATCTCAGCTATTTTCTAAACCAAAATATTTTCTGCTCACCTCTACACTTTTGTTCATGTTTTGTTGTCATACCCAAAACTGATGTGGAGAGATATTAAGGAATAACAACTGAGCTAGAGAGTGAATCCAGTCTGGATGGTGGGTGCTGTGCTGGTCCCTCTGCCCTGAGTTGAGGTGCAGATATGCAAGGAGAGTGGGGGGAGATAACAAAAGGGAAAATCATGAATCACATTCCCATGTAAGCCACCCAAAATTAGGGACATCAGGGTTATAATGTGTGTGTGGCCATAGGACCAGGGCAGTGACAATCCCTGTGCTGGGCACTGCTGAGGGACCTCAGATCCTGGGGTCAGTCTTGGACAAGAGAGACCTGGAGGGGCTGGAGAGTGTCCAGGGAAGGGAATGGAGCTGGGGAAGGATCTGAGGGAGCTGGGAAGGGGCTCAGCCTGGAGCAAAGGAGGCTCAGGGGGGACCAGAGTTGTGGCTCTGCACAACTCCTGACAGGAGGGGACAGCCAGGGGGGTCGGGCTCTGCTCCAGGGAACAGGGACAGGAGGAGAGGGAACAGCCTCAGGCTGGGCCAGGGGAGGTTTGCATTGGATATTGGGGAAAATTCCTTCATGGAAAGGTTTTTCCAGGCCTGGCACAGCTGCCCAGGGCAGTTTGGAGTCCCCATCCCTGGAGGGATTCAATGAGTGGCACCTGGGGACATGGTGGCCGTGGCAGTGCTGGGAATGGTTGGAGCCAAGGCACAGAAGGTCAGTGAAGGTCTGTTCCATCTGGAAGGGTTCCATAGTTCCGTGCTGAAGTCAGCAGTGGAGGGGGTGGCACACAATGGGGTGGCTGTGATGAAACTGCTCAGCAGTGCCTGAGCCCTGGGAGCTGTCCTGCCTCAGGGGTGTCCAGGGGAGCACTCCCAGCATTCCTGTTTCAGAATTCAGGGATGAAATGCTCGGGAGGGGAGGGACGTGGTCACAGCAGTGAACGAGGCACATCAGAGACTCGGTAATGCAGCTGCTTGTACCTTTTCCCAAAGAGCGTGGCAGGAGACTTGAAAGCATAATTTGCTTAATTAAAACAACCCAAGGCAGGGAGTGGGGAAAACTGAGATTGGATCTGGGCTTTGGATGTGTTGAATGGCCCCAGATGATTACAGATTTCTGTTTCCTTCTTGAACTTACTCATTGACAAGTGCTGAAGTCAGCAGCATGTTTTTAAGGGGTAAATAACTAGATTTCAGTTTGTTTCAAGATCTGTTTTCATTTTTTGATGCACGTATGTATATTCCTACTCATACTGGGGTAAAGTCAGAACAGCTGGTGCTGTGGGACTTTGATAAGCTGCTACCTGCAAAGCAAAAATATATTTTTGTTTTAAATACACACTGAAGAGCTCCAGGTATTTGAGACATTTATGTATCAAGAAAATCTTGTGGGTCACCTTTAAACTAATATATCAACCTGGTAACAGAATGGGCTAATTAGGAAATCTGAAGGCTATAAGTAATATTTACTTTCATTAATTAAATAGTATTTCAGGTGCTATGATGAAGGAATGTGGCCTGTTGTTCTCACCTCATCTTCTGTTTATGGGAAAGTCACCATGCAATAAGCCAGATATTTTTATGTGTGTAAATATAAATATATATATATATACACACATGAACAAGATATAATTAGAGGAAAGCAGTTCCTGACAATATGGAATTTATTGTATAGAAACTTGAGTAGCTCCAGCTGATGCTAATTAACTCTCCACCCTGCAAATGTGTGCAGCAGAACTGGTGGTGAAGACAGGAGAAATATGAAATATGGCACAGGAGATTTTACTTATCTTGCACCTGCTAAGCACAAGGAGCCAAATCTTCAGCTGATGTCAACCAACTGAAATCTCTGCCTGCAGAGGAGTGACACTGATTTACACCAGCCAGGAACCTGGCTGGGGATGTTACTGACTTGGCATTAGGGACACAGCAGCTGGTGCTGACTTGTTAAGAACAAAGGACCACATGCCAAAAAGCCCATTAAAGGGAGCTCCTTTGATGTTTTACTTCATCTGGGATAAATTTAAAATGGAGGAGGCTGTCAATTTTCCTTAGTCTAGACATTCTGTGTCACTGGGTCCGTGTTACACTGAGGTGTGACCTTCATGTGCTGCATCCCCAGAAAATGAGGATTCAATCATTGCAGGTGTTGAAAACTCGAGTGAGGAACTGGAAATCCTGTTACAGGTGACTCTGGAAGATGGTGCCAGCCTTTGAGACAGACCCCAGCCTGTGTGATGGGCCAGAGAAGTTGCCTCTCTTTATCTTGGAGCTTTTAATTTCATTTGTAGAAAGAAGGGGGTGCCTCATATATTCTGGAGGGCCCTTCTGCATTTTTTAGAGTAGCAGCTCTTCAGCTTTGCTCTCTGTCTCAAAGGTTTGCTGCCTTCCCCGTCATCTGGTGGGACAAAGGGTGTAGGAGAAGGAAGGGATCAGCAGGAGGGGTGTTCTTTGATATTCCACTCCTTTAAACTACTTATTTATGAAATCAGAGGACAGATGTGGTGACCTCCTGTCCTGCCATATGGAGGCAAGGCTATCCCTGGAGATTGTGGGCAATGATGTCAGCAAGGGAGAAGGGTGATGCTCAGGGCTGTGTGAGCCAAAGCTGGTTTTCAGTGACAACGCTGTGATGTCACAGTGTCCCTGGCTGAGATAATTTTCCTGTGGAACCAATTGTTTGTTATCAGTTTCTTTGTGGTTTAAGGCAAAGAGCAGCCAGAGATGGTTGGATCTTCTTGGGGTCTCTTCGTTTCCTTGGGATTTTCTTGTGGATTTTTTTTTTGTTTGGTTTAGTGTGTTTAAGAGCGTGATCATAAAATAATTTGACTGGAGTTGAAGTTTCCTTCAGGAAATGCATTTTGAGGATTAAAGGCTCAATTTTCATTCATAGCAATGAAGCTGTTGAGTAAGAAGGCCATTGTTTCTCTGGAAGACAGAAGGATGTCTGCCCTGTTAATGATCACATCTTTATGAGTGAAACTTTTAAATTGGATTTTCCCAAAGATGTTCGTGTTGTCTGAAAATCCAAGTTAAAGTTCAGCATATGAAAACTGAGGGTTTGATTCATCCACTCTTTTCCATTTTGTATTCCATGATTTAAAGGTCTTTTCCAACCTACACCATTCTCTGATTCTGTGATTCTGTGACATTTCTATCTGAGCTGTCAGTGTTGGTAAGAATGTGAGACAATTTGAAGTGAAAGACTGGAGGGTACAAGTCACTCGTTAGCACTCCAGGCCAGCAGCAGGGCCAGAATACCAGAGTCATTAAAATAATGATTAAAAGAGATGGGCTCTGTGGATTCAGCGACTGCATTATGCCACTGGAGTAAAGAGCCTCATTTTCCCCTAATTCACACTTGCTTTAAACTAGGAACGACTCTTGTACAGTCTGTGAAATGAATACTTGGCTCAGCCTGGCTGCGGTAAATTATCAGAAGGAGCTGAACTAGGTGCCTCGGACATGATGAGAATTCCAAGTGGCTCAAGCCTTCCTTACCCTGCAAATCACCATTTAAATGTTCTGAATCATCCTGAACATTTTTTTTTTCCAAGTCACACTGCATCAGATTACTCCTTGAGTCACTACAATAGCGTCTGATGCCTTCTAGCATGACGTCCTGGAAATGCAAACATGGATTTCTAACTCGGAGGTTTTGGGCCTGTGGCTGTTACAGGGAATGTCTCGAAAGTACAGCAGTAAATATTTTTTCCTTTCATCCTCTCCCAGCTCATAGGAGGGTAAAGGGAAAAATGCTAGTAAAATATACAAACACTGCAGTTGAGCAGCTGGATGCTGGGAGCTCCCTGGTGTGAGCAGTCACCTCAAATCGTGTGGGTGGGTTATTAGCTGTCCACTAAAATATCCTGCTGCAATTATACCTTCTCACGATTCCAAGTGCAAGGTGATGTCCTGCAGGTGCCAGGCAGGAACGTTTCCTTCTCATTAAGGTTGGAAAAAGTCCTCCAAGATCACCAAGTCCAACACCACCATGTCAACTAAACCATATCACCAAGTGCCACATCTGCTACTTTTTGGAACACTTCCAGGGATGCTGACTCCACCTGGAAAGCCTGTTTCTGGGGTTAACCACTCTGTCAGTGAAGAAATTTTTCCTGCTGCCCAACCTGAACCTGCCCTGGTGCAACTGGAGGCTGTTAAATTGCAGGATTTTTCTGCTGCAGCCACTGCAAATCCTCCATCCACCAAAACTCTCCATGGCAGCCAGACTGGGTGCAGCACGTTGGTCCCCATTCCCTCCCTGGAATAAGTGATGTCCCTTGTTTGACACCAAGGGAGAAGGTCAATTAATTATTTGCAAAGTGCTTGGAGAAAATAAATTGGCCTTCAGCACCGAGAGGCTGATTGTTAGGGGCTGGTGATTAGCTGGGTTTGGGATTGTTTGCTCTGAAGCCACTACAATAATTTTGCCCAAAGCCTTCTGTAAACAAGCTGTTTCTTGACATTAAGAAGCTTTTCCTACTTAGGACTGATTATAGGTTTGAAGCCTAACAGCTCTTAGGTACACTTTCTATTTTAAATGATTACAACTTTCTACAGTCAAATATTAGCTTTTGCCAAAAGAAAGCCTCTTCCTTTTGAGAAATATGGGCACAGCTGTCAACATGGTTAAAAAAAAAAAAAAAAAAAAACAACCAGAAAGAGGTAGCTAGGAAAAAGAGAAGGTTTTTTGCTAGAGATAATTTTTTAATCTAGACTCTTAGCTTGAGGTGTTATTGATATAGTTGAGATAATTAAGCTTTATCCCCACCAGGCAGAGCTGTTTGAAGAAGCATTAATACAGGTGCAATGACACATTCATTGGAAGGAATGGGCTGGCTGGGCTTCTCTCCTCAAGCCAGCAAAGTTACCTTGACTTTGGATCTTGACAATTCTGGGAATGGAGCTGAGGACAGGGCCCGGCCCTGTTTCTCAGCATCCAGCCCCAGGTTTTTATTGAAAGGTGAATCAAGACCTTGTTAAACATCACATTTTGAACAGGGAGCATGGGCAGAGCCACATTACCAGGAATTCAGGTAGTTTCCATGGATGTTAATGCTGAGCAACAGCTGATGCTGCCTCTTGCAAATGAGTCATTTGAGAAGCATCAGGAGGCAGTTTGGGACAAAAGTCTCATTGCTGATCAGAAGGAATGTCAGTCAAAACGTGAATTTTGTGGCACCCCTGGCCGACTGCAGCTCGTTGACTGATCACAAGTGATGCCTTTTCCTCGGCAGCGATCTGAAAAATAAATCCTCCATCCTACCTTGCATCCCTTGACAAACCCTGGCATAACTAATAACGCTGTCATGGCTCTCAGTGTTTCCATTTCTCTGGGTTCCCAGGCTGTTGAGATGATGTGCTCTGTTTGCTCACATCTAAGATTGCGTGGCTCAGCTGTGCCAACCCTTGATTCATGATAAGGGCTGAGCCATCAGTCTCTGTCAGATGGAGGCTGGAGTCTTGCTTGGGATTATGGATGGCTGCTTGAGGCATGTGTGGGTCTCTACAACTACTGGGTCTAAATCTTGAAGAAGGCAGAAGTTTCTTATATTTAAGGAATGTTCATTCCTGCTCCTCTCTGCTTGGGGCATTGGCAGCATCAGCTCCCAGCACGGAGGTCTGGGAGAGCTCAGCAGCTCAGGATGTGGGGCTTTTATTAAATGGAAACAAACCCCCAGCAGGTGGTCTGCAATGCAAAGCTACCTCCAGTGCTGATGTCTGATCTCATTGGGGACACACAGGGAATCAGCTCAGAGTGTCCCCTCCCCAGCCACCCCTCGGGCTGACTTGGTGGCCGAGGAGGATTTGCAGCCCTGCCTCTGCTGAAATGAACTTTGGCCAGTTTCAAAGAAGCACTTTGTCACAAATCATCAAAAATCCACACTGGAACTCTGGGAAGAGTGTTATATTCAAGGATGAAAAGCTGAATTATCCTGCTGTAAAGTGAAATGGGGAAAAAACTCCCAGTAACAATGGAACAGGGGATGTTTGCCTGGGTTGTGTGTGTCTCAAATTTAACCTGCTGTAATGCAGGGTCACTTCCCGTTAGCAAAACCCCCTGAAGGGAGAGAGGGGGAAATGTAAAAAGATACTTTACAGTAAAACAATATACTTATTTTACTTCAAGATCAAGGATTCTTTCTTCTTTTTTTTGTATCTTTAAAGGAGCTTTTGAAAACCTACCCTTGGTTTTACAGAATATTTTTAACTCCTCCTATAATGGTATGGTTTTCACTAAGTCATTATTTAAAAATTGAGCTGTTGTCATCTTTCTTGCACAGGGCAAAAATGACTCCAGATGTAATTATGACTTTGTTCCTTAAATTTGCTTCTATAAGCAACTGAACTTTTACAACTACAACCTATACTGGCTGAATTTTATTAATGGAGTCATTCTGCTTTCTGTTTCTTTGAGTTTTGCTCTCCCATATCTCCCAAAGCATTACACTTGCATGTCTTTGTTCATTGGTTTTAAAGGCTTTCCTCAGCTGGGATAATAGAAAAAACATCTATTTCTGGTCATCCAGTTGCAATTCTGGCTATTCTCAGTGGGGCATATATATTTCAAGCTGGGTTGGTGGAGGGATTTAGATATACAATTCCAGATAGTCTTAATGAGAGTAACAGTCCTAATTCCCCACACAGAATATTAAAAACGGGTCCAGGGTGTACAAAGTGAAACAATATGATCTTACCTTTAAGTACCTTTGCCTTGTTCTTTCTGGTTTTTTTTTTTTTATTCCTAAATATCATTTGCATCTGTGTTCATTAAAGTAACTGAGAGCTGCTTTGAGGATGAGGGAGTTGATTTCTGGAACCCCTGTCTGGTTTGCTTTGCTCTGTTTTCCTGGGGATTTTGCTCCACCTGGGTGCACCTTTGGAAGGGAAAGGTTAATTCAAGAGGGAGCTGGAAGAAAGAATTTAGCAAATTGACTCTGTTATTACTCTGACTGATTGCCTTCAGTGTTAGACAAGAAGAAGATGCACATTTTTTATTGCCTTAATTAACTACCACCAGAAAAAGATCCCCACCATACTGTGAATCTAATAAGGATTAAGATTTAGTTAGAATATTAGAACCAGATCCACAAGGAAGAAGCTTTTCATGCAGGAAGGACGTGTTGATTTTATTCCTGAATTTCATCAGGAATCGTGGGGGGTTTTTTACTTCTTTCTCAAGGCAACCTTTTATCACAAAATGCTAAGAAGCATCCATCCCCTTTTTGTAATTTTTGGCCCCATTCTTAGTTTTGTTCATGCATTTCTTTTCCTTCTCTCCTAATCCACATCTTCATAGGGATCCCCCAGGCCTTGTTGGAAGGATGCCACTGGTGGAGTTTCTTTTATCAGGGAAGTGGTGCAGAGAGGAGAGAAGGTTTTCTCCATTTGCACAACGTGTAAGAAATTTCCTGGAGCTTAATTGTCCATTCTTGAAGGTTGCTGTACTTACACTTGGAAGCCAATATCCATGGAGAGCTAGTCTGGTAGTTAGGAGTAAATGGGGTGTGAATACTCCAGGCAGCTCTTCTTTCTTGTGTTCAGATCAATATTCTGAGGTAGAGAGGAGAGATGTGACTTGGAGCCTTCTCCTTCCCTCACTCTGTCTCTGTTGTTTTACCCTTCTCCCTTACAGCCCATTTTGACCCCCCTGATGGCTCCTGCTGATTTTGGGGAGCCCAGCAGCAGCAGCAAACAGCCCCTCCTGGGGACACAGCATTGCCTTGAGCAATTTGACAGTGAAGCTGTTTGGCTTCACAACACACATTTGCTGCACAGACCATTTCTTGATATGAAGGCAAATTATCTCCCACTGTGATGCTGCCATGGATGAGCAGAAACTCTTTCCTCCTTTCCTCTTTCTTCTCTTCTCTGTTTACTGCTGGCCAGTAAACTATTTTAATTTAAAGGTGATTTAATGAGGTAATCTGTTTTCCATTCAGGCTCTTCCTGTGGCTTAGCTCTCCTCCTTTTTTTCCCCTCTATCCATCTGATTTCTTGGCTGCCTGAGTGAAAGGACTTCCTCCCCTGCTCCTCTGCAGTTACTCAGGGCTACCTGCTGCTTTCTTCATCTTCTCCTACCCCACTGCTTGTTCCTGCCTCCTCCCACAGCCACCCTTTGAGTCCATGACCCTGGTAATCTGTCCTGGTGGTTTTTTCCCCCTCTCTGTGCCATAAGACGTTTTTGTGTGACTGCAGGAATGGGATTGGTCAGGGGACAGGTCCATGGATATGCAAGAGCTCCGAGGGGAGGCACAGAATTGAGTCTGTCCAGTTTCTTGAGAGCATTTGCATCAAAACTATTTCCATCTGAGAAAAGAGTTTGGTTGTGACAAAAGATAAGGGAGATATTTGCAATGGATAAAAAGCACAGAGGAAAATAAGTTCTGTCAGAGAGCAGGAGAGCTTGGATGTTACCCAGAGTTTGGGAGCTCTCTTGCTTTGACCAGATTTTCTGTAGGGCTGTGAAACTGCTTTGGATGGGGTTCATCTCAATGAATTTAATTAAAAACAAGGTTTGTTTTTTTCTGTTTGTGCTGATCTTCAGGGATCCCTCAGTAGAGGATCCCCTGAGGAGCTGACTCCTTCTCACTGTATGGGCAGTTACAGAAAGGAGTTCAAGATGATGTGGTTGGAGTTGATGATCTCAGAGGGCTTTGCCAACCCAAACAATTCTGTGGTTCTGTGTTCCAAGCTCTGATCTGCAGGGAAAGGGAAAAACAGTAAATGCTGAATCTTAATGCCTCTGATTTCCTCAGAGATACTGGATAGCCAAACAGAGACATGAGTCAGTCAGGTCACAAAAATGCATAGGAGATCATCATTTTGTGGAAAAGAATATTTCTTATCTATTGTGAGTGGATTAAGGATTGGGAGAGTGAACTGAAAACTTCCCACATGGCAGGGTCTGATTTTAGTGAGTGACTTTGAGATAAGGAAGTGTCAAACACAGAATCATAGAAACACAGAATCATTTAGGTTGGAAAAACCCTTCAAGATCCATCAAGTCAAACCATCACCCCAGCACTGCCCATCACTAACCCATTTCCCCAAGTGCCACATCCACAAATTCTTTACAAATTCTTTAAACCCCTGCAATGCCATCTCACCCTTTGTCATGAATTGGCTCAAAGGAGAAAAACACTTCTAATCTGCACTCTATCTCAACCAAGACATGGGAAAGAGCAGAGAAAGAATTGTGTTAAATCTGCTTTAAAAAAAGACAACAAGAAAGGTGAAGGAATCTTTAAAATGGCCTGAAGTGACAGGACAAGAGGAATAGCTTTCCACTGCCAGAGGGCAGGGACAGATGGGATTTTGAGAAGGAATTGTTCCCTGGGAGGGTGGGGAGGGTGCCCAGAGCAGCTGTGGCTGCCCCTGGATCCCTGGCAGTGCCCAAGGCCAGGTTGGACATTGGGGCTGGGAGCACCTGGGACGGTGGAAGGTGTCCCTGCCCGTGGCAGGGCGTGGAACTGGATGTTCTTTAAGATACATTTCAATTGGAAGCGTTCCAGGATTTGAAATTGTTTAAACCTCATCAAAATCATTGTCATGGGTTCAGTGGTGGCTGTGATAAAAACCGAGGCCTAACAAGTTTTGGGGTCAGGGTTTTGACCCCTCTCCAGTGGTTGCCTCAGAAGCATCTCCCACCCCCAGCATTTCCAGTGTCCCATTCTGGCTCTGTGCAAAGCCCCAGCAGGAACCAGCACCCAAAGGGTCCAACTTGTACAACACTTTGCCATGCCAGTTTTGATGAGAAGGGCATTGCTCAGCCCCTACAACTCCAGGATCCTGCCATGCCAATAAAAATCACATGGATTAGAGGGCTGAGAAAAACAAAAATTCCCATGTTTTAAGATTGTTTTTCTGTTTTTCACAGGAACACCAATGCTGTTGGGAAGCAGGAGGAGGAGTAGCACAACAACCCCTGGCTCCCTTCCAGATGCAGCCTCCAGAGAAACCATTGCTGCTGCTCCTGATGGCTCATCCAGCAGGGCAGATCCCTCCAAAGACACCTCCAAACCCAAAGAAATCCAAGCACAGGGTGTCCTGAAACCAAAAATGTCTGTCTCCAACAGCGTGTGCAACATAAAGGCGTCATCAAGAATCCTCTGGGAAGAAAATGTTCACGGGCAAAAGCAGCTCCTAAAAAGTAAGGTACAAATCCTACTGTGGTTGTCAGGAATATGGTTTCAATAATGAGATGAGATCAGTCTCAAAGAAAAAAAAAGTGAAATAATGGAAAGTCAGGCCATTTTTGTCCAGCTTTAAGTGCTGAGCGTGAGTCATCTGGTGAGAGATCAATCAGCTGATCTGACTGTATACATTGCTATGGTTCATAGAAAACAAGATTTAAATGACCAAGATAGGCTTAGAATCCCAAGAA
>VYZP01066336.1:0-17165 GCA_013400635.1 Hypocryptadius cinnamomeus | reverse complement strand
AAATCAAATTATTTGGCAAGGAAGGAGCACTCCAGTGTGACTTTTCAAACAGTTCATATGGAGCCCTTCCGAAGTTCCTTTGTTATTTTGAATTCGTTCTGTCCTCTGAATGAGAATCTGATTTTTGAGCACACAGCCTCTTTTTGGTCCTAATTTGTGCAGGGAGTATCAGTCAGTGAGCATTAAAACTTAATTATAAGCGTAGAAAATAATCTCTTTTTCTCAATGCGAATTGACAGCTTTCATAATAATGCCCTATAATGCACAATAACCTTTTGTTGATTATTTTTTATGGAGTCTTTCCACTGGCTAATGGATCTGTAAGAATGACAGAAAGCAAACTGGATTAAAAATAAAGGGGGGAAAAAAAAACAGTGGTGCTGATGAAAGGCTCAGTGTGGTGAAAGGGAAATGATTTGTGGTTGAAGCCCACAACAATCCGGTATTTTCTGCAATAAATTGGAATGAACTCCAACTGCAGGTCACAGCGAGATATCCCTGGCTTTCCATGGCACAAATTTTGGGAAGCACCAGCAAAGAGAGCTGAGTGTCCCAGAGTTTTAATTGTGATTTCCTTCCCCGTGAGGTCTGGAGAATGTGAGAGACACTCTGGGTGTCACAGGGCAGCCACCATTAGATCTGATCTCTTCTGCCTAATGAGGCCTATTAATAACAGCCTGGCTTTCTTATTTCAGGAATTGCCCTCTCTGTCTAATGAGGTGGAGAACCCAATAAAAAATTAGCCATGCACTCCTAATGAACTTTTAAATCTCTCCAAGGCAATTATGAATTCCCTGCTCCGAGGGACAGAGCAAAGGAGCTCGAGGCACAGGACGAGCGGGAGCGAGGCAGGAGGGTGGCACTGTCCAGGGTGGCACTGTCCACGGTGCCACTGTCCAGGGTGCCACTGCCCAGGGCCCGCTCTCCAGGTGAGACCTGGGAGAAAAACCTGCTCACCTGGCCAGAACCCCGCTCCCAGCTGCAGAAAACTCCAGCAGCCCCATGGACACTGCGGGTAAAGCATCATTTTTTTTTTCTTTTTCCCTTTTTTCCTGTTTATTTTTCTTTCTTTCCCCCCTTTTTCTCTGTTTATTTTTATTTCCCCCCCCCCCTTTTTCCCTTTTCTCCCCTTTTCCCTCATGGACGGTGTTTGCTTCCTGGGAACTTGTTAAGGGCAGAAGTTCACATTCCTTGATTTTTCCCTTTCTAGTGAAGTTTTGGCAGTTTGTATCCGCTGCTAAAACTTGCTTGGTTGTCCAGGCTCCCTGTTTTGAGCTGCAGCTGCTGTTCCTGTGGGGGAGTTTATTAAGAGTTTGGGAATTTACAAATTCCCAGTTTCCCAAGTGCCTGGCACTTCCAGCAGCAGCTTTAGGTGTGGACATGGCCCAGGCTGGTACCTGCCTGATGGACTTCCCTGCCTTTTCCTCCTGCACATGTTGCAGACCCATCTCTGCTCCTTTCCTCTGTCCTAAGACATTCCTAAATGTTCAAGCGGCCTTTGACTGGGAAGTGTTTTCTTTCTGGATCAGCCATGGAGAGATCTGACAATCTAAATAAACAGGAAAGTTTGTGAACTGTCAGTGACGAGTTGCTTCAGTGATGGGGTGAGAAAAGGAAACAGGCAAAACATCAAAAACTTGAATTTGGATGTAAAAATCTGTAATTTGAAACATAGAAATGTAATAACTTGACAGGACAAGGGGGAATGGCTTCCCATTGCCAGAGGGCAGGGATGGATGGGATTTTGGGCAGGAATTGTTCCCTGTGAGGGTGGCAGGCCCTGGCACAGGGTGCCCAGAGCAGCTGTGGCTGCCCCTGGATCCCTGGCAGTGCCCAAGGCCAGGTTGGACATTGGGGGATGGAGCAGCCTGGGACAGTGGGAGGTGTCCCTGCCATGGCAGGGGTGGGATGAGCTCTAAAGTCCCTTCCAACCCAAACCCAGACTCATTTTCACCACTTTAACAATCTCTAACCAAACTCAGCCCCGTGCCCACCGCACCTTTTCCTCCCTTTGCATCACGAGAGCCTAAAGCAGCTCCTCTGTCTCCTGCAGGAAGCCCTGGAGCTCCACAACCCTCAGTTCATCTCCCGTTCCCAGCAGAGGCTGAAGAGGCTGGAGCTGATGGTGCAGCTGAGGAGGGCCCAGCACAGGGAGGCTCCCCCAGGCACCCCCCGAGCTCTGGCTCGCAAGCTCTCCACCTCCACTTCCAGCAAGAAGAAACAATTCACCATCCCCGACCCTCTCAGTGGTGAGTTGGGAGCAGCAGCAGGTCTGTGGCTGCCTTTGGAAGTCCTGGATGGAATTTCCAAGTTAAATCTGGGGAGAAGCATGAGAGCTGCTGTTCCTGGTTCGCTCTCCAGCATCTGTGCAGATGCTCCTGACAGGAATGCCCAGCAGCTCAGAGATGGGTTAGTGGGGATGAGGAGTTTCCTGTGCTCTGTGGCAGCTCCTTGGGGACTCTTTGTCACTGTCACATGCAGTTGTGTTCTTCAGCACCGTGCAGCTGCTGCTGGTTGTGGGGTGATGGCAATAAATGACATTTCATCCTCTCCCAGCTCACAGAATGATCAGTTTCGGGACAGAGGTGACAGTAGGGAGGCAGGTGGGATTTGGGATAGGAGCCCGTGCTGCAGGTGTGGATTCACCACTTCTGTCAGAAATCACAGAGCTGGGGAAGAGCTCTGCTCTGCCCAGCCCTGCTAAATCAAAGCATGCAAACTCTGTGATTTCCTAATTGAAGCTGATTAGGTTGTGGCAAACAGCCTCAACCCCCCATGAGGGAAACCCTTCTCTCCCTCACAGCCCACACAGCACCTCTGTAAATGTTATCTAAGCTCAGGATATTAAACAAATTGCTTTTCTTTTCTTTTCTTTTCCTTTCCTTTTCTTTTTTTTAATTGCCATCTGGATGGTAATTAACTTAGTTGACTAAAGAACAAAGATTTATTTGATTGATTGGCATTCCTCCTTACATCTTGGTTTTAAATCTGTGGCTGCTTGAAGATACATTATTCTACTGAAAAGTAATTTAATGGAAAAGATTAAACAAACTAACAAAGACACCTGGAGGATGCAGAAAAGGGAGTATTTGATGTCCTCAACCCAGGGAAACACAAACAAGTTTTTGGCACCCTGGGGAATGAGGGTGGGTGCAGGAGGGGTGGGTGCAGCCCCATTTGAGGGCTCTTGGAGATTCCCGGAGAATTCCAACTTCCAGTGGTCTGTCCTACATCAGAGACCTACTAGGTTTTTATAGTGAGAGCTAACTAAACATAAGGAAACACGGCACAAAGCATGAATTCTATCTTAAAGGCTCCACAGAATTAATTCACCATTTCCATGATCCAAGTTAGTTTACCTGGAATCAGATCTCTCAGGGCTGTGCAGGGTGAGGACTCTGTGAGCTCTGCCAGCAGCAGACCAGGAGTTTGTCATCTATCTTAGAGGAAGTGGCAAAAATCTCCCACTTCTGTCTGAACATTGTTGAAAACCCCCAAACCACTCTGCAAATAATTTATGAAACAACATATGAAAGGCTAAACCTATTTCTCCTCAAATTATAATGAAATTTTAATCTTTATGCTTGTTTAATGAGTAATAAAATCATAATATTGAAATATATTCATTAATTATTGAAGTTAATGACTATTTCCATCTTTTAGTGGTTGGTCATTAAAGGTAAATTTGTCTAGAGAGAATCTTTGGTTTCTGTAACTCATCTGCCTTTGTGTAGCCACGTGTGGTTTTCTGTTTGTGAGACCTTAATATTTTTATAATGACCAAAGTGTCACGTGTCTGTAATTGAAGCAGAACTGGAGTTAGTACTGGAAATCCAAATCCCTGGGTGAAGCACAGCCCTGTAGGCTGCACTACAGAGGGCTCTTGTTGGAACCCTGAGTGCTGAGAATTTCAAACTTTTCTGTGCTGCCAGGCACTGACCCTCAAGAGAACACTGCATTCACCTGAGGCCATGGAGAAGCTTCCAAAATGGAATGACAGAACTGGGATTGTGGGTGTGGAGTTTGATTAGAAGTGTGTGATATCACAGGGTGGGAAACTTAGAGTTTAAGGGTTTAGAATACATTAATATATATAAAGCAAGGTGGAAGTTTTAGGGCAGAGGCTGGTCCTTCTTCTTGACCTTCTTCCCCATGGGTTTGGGTGATTTTGTGTAATCGGATTGAAAAGTCTGCATTGCAGGGCATGGGTGGTTGGTTATTGGGTTAAAAGTAAAAATAATTTAGGTGCCATTTTTTAATTGGACAGTTTATCCTTAAAAGGCCTTGCAGAGAGAGAGATGGGGCTCCATTTTTAGTTTGTTGGAGTGAAGTGCTGTAGAACTCAGGGTTTGTGAGACTGTAACATGGATAAGAGCTAATAAACATCTGAATCTCAACAAGAAATACACTCTCACACATTTAATCCTGACCTTGGAAAAAAAAGAAGCAAAGGCTCCACAGGCTCCATTACATTGCTCAGCATCTTTAACTTGCTCTGAGTCCTGGCAGTTGGTATTTTAGGATTTGTCCTGGTGGATGCTACTGTGCAGCAGGATTGGTGTCATCAGTGAGACCCAGAGTGGGGAATTTTTTTTCCCCAGGGCACTGGATGTCTCTGTGCTTCTGATGTCTCTGCTGATGACAGATCCATTGCTGATGGGTCCATTTCTAGGGAATCTCCCAGCAAATCTCTTAGTGGAGAAAGAGTCCTGCATCCCCAGAAAGCTTTGGCCCAGACAAAGTCTTCATGGAATGGTTTGGGTGGGAAAAGACCTTAAAAATAATTTCATTCCACCCCTTGCCATGGGCAGGGACACCTTCCACTGTCCCAGGCTGCTCCAAGCCCCATCCAGCCTGGCCTTGGACACTTGCAGGGATCCAGGGGCAGCCACAGCTGCTCTGTTCTCAAGAAATCTCTGCCAAGTGCAGATTCCCTCCCACAGCTTGCCTGGTTCGAGGAATCAGGCTGCTCCTTCACAGCAACACCCTCTGGAACAGCACTGGGAATTGGAGGGTAAAAGGATGACCTGGAAACGTGCTTAAGCATTCAGCCTTGTATTGATGGCACCTCTGGGCTCCAGGCTGTGATCTTGCGGTTGTTTCTTGATCATTTCCTTCCTTTCTTGTTTTTTTTTCCTCTTTCCTGATGTCTCACAATTTGTGGAGGTGAAGCTCTTTATGGCTCTGAGGGTCCCAGGGCTCGTTGCCAGCACACCCTCACACGTTTTCCAGAGGTCTTTTTCCCAGGAGCACGTTGGTTGATGGGTTTAATTCCCCCTGACCCTGCCAGAGTGACCCCAAGGATGGATGAGAGCCCACCTGAGGCCAGGAGCAGGTCAAGCAGCACACTCAGCTCAAGCACTGACTGTGACAGCACTTACCCAACCAATTTTCCACCTGCAGAGGACATTTCCCTGCCCAGTTCCCCCTGGGCCCACAGGTTGATTTTTTTGTGATTTTTTTTTTTTTTGTTAAGGCTGGGATTAAATTGTGAGATGATATTTTTTGTTTGGACTCAGATGTTTATTAGTTTTTATTTATATTATAGTTTCATAAATTGTAAGTTTTACAGCAGTTCTCTCTAACCAGGTAAAAATGAAGTTGTATCTCTTTTTTTTGTAAGGCTTTTTAAGGATAAACTGTTTAATTAAGAAATTACACTTAAATTAATTTTACTTTTAACCCAATAAATAACTACTTGTGCTCTGTAATGTGGACTTTTTTATATTTAAGTACACAATACTACTTAAACTTATGAAGAAGAAGATGAAGGTGAAGAAGAAGGTGAAGAAGAAGGTAAAGAAGAAGGGCTAGTTTCTGTCTTAAAACTTCTATCTTGTTTTATATATATTACTATATTCTAAAACTTTAAAGTCTATGTTTTCCACTATGTGCTACTACACACTTCTATCCAAACTACACACCCATAATCTCAGTTCTGTTATTCCATTTTGGAAGCCTTCTCCACGGCCTCGGGTCAAATGCAGTGTCCTCTTGGGGATTAGAACAGAAAGTCTAAAATTTCAGTAACCAGGGTTCCAGCACCCACACAGGAGGGTGGCCCAGGGTGGGGAGAGGTGGGTGCCTGCTTTATTCAGACGGAAATGGGGCCCCAACTGCAGCCCAAGGTGTTTTGAGCAGTTTGCTGCCCTTACCTCTCTCTGAAATAAGTTTGGTGTATGTGCTTCTCTCTGCTCTTGCAACTTTGATTCCAACAAAATAATTTACAGCCAGAGCAAAGACCTGCAGAGATTTTTCTCTCTCCCAGAGAGATTATCCTATCAGCCTAAAACATCTTTACTGATAACAGGAAATTATTGACTAGCAGGGTTTCCCTGTGTTTTGACAGTGTTGTTACAACTTCAGTTTCTTGTAGGAGAAAGAAATAATTGGCATTCAGCATAATTTCCATATAAATACCAACATCTGTGCAGTTCCCATTTACCTTCCCATCCTCAAAACCCTGAGTTGTTTACCAGTTTTTAATTGTCCTTCACGAGCAGGGTTTTACAGAGCAGGGTTTTACAAAACGCTGAAAGTAATCTGAGGAAAATGAAAATGTTTATCCTGCACGAGATTTTATCGGCACAAGAGCTCTTTGAAGGCACAGAACCTGCACAGAACTCCCAGGCAGCCTTTGTGCTGGGTAATGGGCACTGCTCAATTTTGAGAGTGCTAATTAGTCCAAGATAGACAACTCTGCTGTTGACTGTGTCGAACAAATTAGAGATCCCACTGTGACGAGCTGAATAGAAACAATGTTCAAATAACTGCATTTAAATCTCCAAAACCGTAATGTAATTACTGCAGTGACAGGACTACCAGCTGTTTATGGGCCTTTAAATCTGCATCATGAGCAGCCCTGTGATCTTGGTGTGCACAGGCACTTTGGGAGGTTTCACGCAATTTCTCAGGCACGTTTGGGGTTTTTTCCCACCTCCCCTTTTCCTGTCCTTTGAGGGGTTGGTTGTCCTTTGGGATTGGCCATAGGGGTTGAAGGTTACCCTTCAACCCCATTGTGGAGCCTACTGAGCTCCTCTGGGTTTGCACCCAAACCCACAATTTTTAATAATATCTTGGAAACAATTTCTGTCCCCTCAGTCATGGTTCCAGCCCTTCCCCAAAAGTTTTTTTGGATTGCTGTTTGTTTGGGTTTTCCAGGGATGGGTTTCTCCAGCAGCCCTGTGCCAGGGGTTTTTTATTTGGAGTGAGGGAGGAGAAGGTGGCAATCAGAGAATTTGAAATAATCCTGCAGCCTCTCAGGTGTATTCCTGTGGCCTTCACATTGGTGCTCAGCTGTGACTTTATTTGGGTTACTTATTTTGGGTCATTTCCCAGTTCTCTTTTCCCCATTCAAACTTTTAATAGTGCCACCCATTCTTTTGGCTTTTTCGGCTGGCAGCTCTGAATAAAGTCTAAGCTGCAGTCAGGTAATGGAATTAGGAAGAGGAATGATCTGTTTTGAAGATACTATTAAACTAATATTAACTCTGCCACACCTTCTTCAAAAGCTGCTATTTTTTGGGGGAAAAAGCTTTTTAGGATTATATGCTCTAATGATATTGGAAAGATTTAGGAAGGCCAGGTGAGATGCTAATATTTTTGTTTTTCTGGATAAAATCCATGAATATGTAAGTATCATTTGGATAGAGAGAACTGAAATCTCCAGCAACATCCCGAAAATTATTCTAATATGAAAATGTTAAGCTTCTCAACTTCACAGCTTTTTAGAGATATTAGTAATGTTTTCCAGAAAAACTGAAATATTGAGGAGGGTCAGAAGTCTCAGTAGTAGCAGGACAGACTTGAACAGCTGGAAAACCTGGGAACCACCTTCCTGTGGCTGCTCTTGGGGCAAGGAGCACTTGTGAGCTTCAGGAATTCTGTGGGGTGAGCAGGAGCCCAGGCAGCCTTACCTGAACCCTGTGACTCAGGGGTTATTGCATTTTGTGTAAATAACACCAAAACCTCACGTGCTGGCTGCAGCTGGAGCAGTTCAGTGCAGGAAGTCACTGCCAGGGGATGTGCAAAGAAAACTGGGCAGCACCCCAGTGTAGGCACTGCTTTACACACCCTGCATGAATTCCCAGGAAAGCCCCATGGGCACCTGGAGCTCAACATCACATCCACATCTATCTCAGATTCAAGGCTAATTTATTTTTTAGGAGACTGCTGGTTTAAAAAACCCCAGAGTTTAAAAAAGTGTTCTGTATCCTAGGATTTATCTGGGCAAATGGGTTTTTGGTGAATTATTTTTTCAGTTCAGTAAAAGAGCAGTTAAATTAGACATCCACCACCAGCAGTGCTTTGCTTTTCACACATTCTCAAAGGCACATTTTAGCTCCTACCAAACTTTGAGAATTCACATTCATGTTAGAATAAAATGTATCTGTATTGTGTATTCTTTGATAAATTTTGCCACTGTTTTGCTCTTTTAAGTGCTCCAGTGATTTAGTGGTGAACAGGAAGTCAGGGGCTGGTTCCAACACACTCATTTTATCTGTTCTCTGTCTAAATATTTACTGACTTCCCAAGCAGGAGAGTTACTCATCCTCTTGGAGGTACAGTTTAGCATTAATTAAAATATATCACAGGGACGACCCATTTGCATTCATTTACAGCTTGCTTTAAATGGAGCTGTGAGACCACTTGTAAATGCCAGAAAGTCAGGAGTTTCAAAGGTGTGGATAAAACACCAAGGAGGTGACTCAGTCCCCTCTGTCTGAAGCTTTATTGAACTGTGGTGCATCCCTGGCAATGCTGAAGGTCTGCTCTCAAATCCCTTCTCCACAAGTCATCCAAAGCTATGAAATCTGATAAGGAGCTTTGATAAGGAGCAGCTGAAACACAGTTTAGAGGCCTATCAGCTTGGGGAATTGTCTACATTTGATCTTTGTGTGGTAGGAAAGAGCTTTAAGTCAGGTCTCCAGGATGAGCTCGAGGTTATTTCAGCTCTGAGTGTTTGCTGCTCTTCCCCTTTTAAATGGTCTTTCTTCTCAGTCTCAAGAATTAACAACTATTTAAGTGCACTCATGACTTTTATTTTCTCATTTATAGCAATTTTGTAAAATTTATTTCTCATTTAACTTTTGAATCCTAATCCTACAATCCATCAAGGATTAGCCTCGATGTTTGCATGTGATTTTTCTTCTGGTAAATAGCAAGCTGGAAAGTGCTGCGGGAATGTTTGGCCATGAGACTTAACCTCGTGGCTCCATGAGGAAGTGGATTTATTATTTTCTTGGAGGATTTTCCCCAGAGTCTCTTTTGAGTCCATCCCTTCAAAGCCCTGCATAGCCACATATTGTGTTCCAGAGGAGGGATGGGTCTGATGCCCTTCTGTGGCAGCAGGAGAGGATTATTCAGGAGCACCAGCACAGCTCCCAGCCTCTGTGGTGCTCCCCAGAAATTGAAAATAGAGACCACCCTGACTTAGGGACTTGCAGGAAAAATACATTTTATCAGTTTATCATGCTCTATATGGAATAGGAAGTGGGTCTGCAAATCCCTGGATGGGTTTTTCCTGTTCTGATGGCTACACAAAGGTCTGGAATGTTCATGTGTCATCACATCCCATGCCTGGAGGAGCTCAAAGCCAGGCTGAAGGGGCTTGAAGCAACCTGGGATAGTGGAAGGTGTCCCTGGGTCACAGACAAGCTGCCCCCTGCACTTTCAGAGTTATTTGGACAGTAGCATCCAAGTGTTTATTCCTTTGAAGTGAATCAACATGCAAATGAGCGTTAGAACGCTAATAAATAAAAGACAAATTATGTTTTCCTAGCAAATTGAGCATGTGGCTTGTGTGTACTGAAGATTTAACAAGGATGATTAAGTGTAGGCAACTGCTAAGTGGGGGGAAGTCAGTCCTGAGGCAGAGGAGGCTTCAGAGCCTCGCTCCCTTTGATTTTTGATTGGAAGGATGGAACATCTCTGCTGTGAGGAATGGCTGAGGGACTTGGGATTGTTCAGCCTGGAAAAGTGTCCAGGGAGAGCTCAGAGCCCTTCCAGGACCTGAAGGGGCTCCAGGAGAGCTGGAGAGGGACTGGGGACAAGGCATGGAGGGACAGGACACAGGGAATGGCTTTAAACTCAAAGTGGGTGGATTTAGATGGGATATTGGGAATTAGGAATTGTTCCCTGGGAGGGTGGGCAGGCCCTGGCACAGGGTGCCCAGAGCAGCTGTGGCTGCCCCTGGATCCCTGGCAGTGCCCAAGGCCAGGCTGGACACTGGGGCTGGGAGCACCTGGGACAGTGGGAGGTGTCCCTGCCATGGCAGGGGTGGGATGGGATGAGCTTTATAGTCCCTCCCAACCCAAACCATTCTGGGATTCCATGAATTTTGCACAGAGATATAACAGTAATCTCATTTATTTCTTGGCTTCTCACCTTGTACAAATATCCTCCCTTCCCATTCAGGACTCATTTTTGCAAGGAAGGTGTTAAAATCACCTTTTCCTTTTAACCACTAACTGCTCAGATCATAAAATTATTTTCCTGTATCCAGGGAAATGCTGATTGGAATTATCACAGATCTCTTCATACTTGATCAGGAAGGAGTAATGTGATTTTCCTCCTTCTAAAGCTCAGATAATTATCCACAGCCCTGCAAAACAGGTGTAAATTGAACCAGAAATGGCTGTACCAGGGCAGGTTCCTGACACACTGAGGAGCAGCCAGGGTGCACAGCCTGCAGGAACCTGTGAGGAGGATTTGGAGAGATTTGGAGATTTGGATCTGGCCTTAAGTCTTCAAAACTTTCACCAGAAATGGCAAATTGTGGCTCCATGGAATATGACATTTGAGATTTCAGTAAAAGCAGATCCCTCCAGTAGTAACTTTATTTTCTCTCTGCCAGATAACCTCTTCAAACCAAAGGAGAGAGTCATTCCTGAAAAGGAGATGCACATGAGATCTAAAAGGTACAAATCCCTCTGCTTTAGAATTTGTCCATGTATTTTTTTTCTGCTGTATCAGCTTAGATTTGGGCAGCCCTGCCCTTTCAACACCATGGGGCACCCATGGCATGAAAACCAAACCCTCAGCAGGTCCCTTGTGTTGAACACCCAAAAATGGAAGCAGTGAGGTCACTTTGGATTATTTTCTTCCTGATTATGGCACAGAGGATGGGAATGACAGCAAATTATGAGGAATGTGGTGTCTGATCTTTAACTGCATTGCACTTCATGCAAGGGAAGCTGCAAAAGCCACCATGGGGAATTAATCTCTGTTTTCAGATGTGTCCCATTCCTCTTCTCCAAAATCCAATCAGCCAAAAAGGCTGCTTCAAGAACTTGGAATTACAAAATATTATGAGGAGAACCCAGAACTAAACAGGCTTTGTGCTCATGCTGATGCCTCAGGTTCAGCTTTTATATTTTCAGATTCTGAGCTGCTTTAGTGTGTGGGTCTGGGCTTCACATGAGGGGATGGTGAGCTCTCTGCACAGAGCAGGGAGACAAAACAATTCCTGCTCCAGCTGGGCACCAAGGACAAATGATCCAAATCTCAGCCCAAGGGCACAACCAGCGTGGGCTGGAGAGAGAAAAACAAGCAGGATGGGAGTGCATGGGCTAAAGCTGGAATTGGACAATGAACTGCAATCTGCACATGGAGCAGAGCTGATCACAGGGAGAGACCCCGGGAGCGCTCGTGCATTTTGGGACCATTTTGGTTCATCTTGGGTGCAGCCCTGGCTGGGCTCTTGTGCTGCCCAAGGTGGATCCATGGAGGAGATCCTTGGAATAAATCCCTGCTTTATTCTGTAACTCTGTCCAGCCTCTGTTCTAGGGCAGCCTGCAGAAGGCATCAATGCAAAACCAGGACTTTTCAGCTTTCTCTTCCAAATCCTGGGAATTTTATCACTGATTTTAATGGGAAAAGATCAGAAATCACTTTTTTAATGGTGGCTTCTGTTATTTTTAGAAGAGAAAGATTGTGTTGGTAAAAAGTGTTCCTAATGACCGTGAAAAAATGTAAATGTTTGAAGACTTATAATGATGGTTTTCTTATATTTTAGAAAATTACTTGAAAATGATTGCTTGATTCTAATTGTGTGGCATAAATGCAAAAAAAACCCCAAACATATTCAGCCCTTATTCTGGTTTGAATTTTTTTGCTAGAAATTGGAACCAACTTCCCTGAGCTTGTTAGAAGCTACTGCATTGAAATCACCTGATCCCATCTCTTTCTTAATTTTTTTTACTCCAAAATCAGAATTTTCAGCAAGATTTGAAACCAGCCAGATTTCATGTCAAACCATGACTGTTAATAATTTATCATTCCCATGCCGTAAATCAAATTGAAATACTTGGAGATGCCCATTACAAGCATTGCACGGAAGGCAAACACTCCCTACAGGAAAAATTAATTATTTGTGAGCCCCAGGGATGACATGAACTCTGCTTTCTGAATTCCTGACAGGATTTATGACAATTTACCTGAGGTTAAAAAGAAACAAGAAGAGAAGCAGAAGCGGATCATCATCCAGAGTAACAGGCTGCGTGTGGAGATGTTTAAAAAGGTGAGGATTTCCTGGTATTTCTGGACCAAATGGAGCCAGTAAATTTGAAGTCTGGGATGCCAACTCCACCCCACCTCCTGTATCACTAAACATTTCTATCACCTCAAGGATTTTAACAGTATTTTTAAGCACTTTTGTGGTTTTTTTCCCTAGCAATTACTGGACCAGCTCCTCCACAGAAACACGGAGTGACAAAGGAGTCTCTTGCTCATCATCCTAATTGGATCTTGAATACCTTTGACTTCTAGATAAGCCATAAAATTAACTGTTATCTCAATTACCTGGAGGTATTTTTCTTATCTTTGGGTCTTTGTATAAAGAAAGATCATTTATGTTTCAATTGAAATTTTAAGGCAACTTTCAAGTAATCAAAAACAGCCTAAAAGGGAGCACAGCTGTTCCAGAGCATCACCTTTTGGTCAGTTTACCCAGAGGAAATAATTTTAAGAATTTTTAATGCAAATACCGAATAACAGGGATATTATTTATCTTAATCTTTTTTTAAAAAGCACACTTCTCTGTAGCAATAGCCCAGTGTTTATAAGACGTGGAAAACTTATTTCTCTGAAGTATTTTATTAATTGATTTCCTGTGAGTTAAATCCTTGAAGAAAACTGTTATTTGTTATGTTTAGGAACCAGTTGAAATAGCATTACCACATCATCAGAGCAACAGCAGTTTCACATTAATACTTAACATTCCAAAAGGGACCAATATTTCAGCTTTCTGAAGAACTCCATTCCTGTTCATAGAGTGAAACTACCTAGCAAGCTCTCCCATTAAAAAACAATATTTAAATATTTGTTTATAACACTTTTTCACGTCTTTCATTGTAACATACGTTCTACTTCACTTCTGTGAGCACAAAGTGTTTCTAGAAATGGCAGATGAAGGAGTGGTGCCAAGAAGGATGTTTGCATCAAAACTTGCAGAACTCAAACCAGCTGTCATGTTTCCTCCAAAAAAATATTTAAATCTTTATTTGTACATGTTGGAAGTAAAAACAAGCAGCTCACAAACCAATGGAGTTTATTTATGGGATAAAGCATGAGGATAATATTGATCCAAGCGCTGTGTTTTTATTTGGTGCTGTTAAATAAAACACAGTTATTGAAACTGCCTGAGAAGTCGTGCCTTTGTACCCACAAATCCCATGGGAAAAAAAAACCACTGCCCCTAAAAATCACTGCAAGTGTTAAATTTTGCTGCACAAAGTTTGAGCAGGGGTTTGAATGAGGCTAGAATTTGGCCTTTGATGGTTCTGCTTTGTTTTCCTAATCCAGCCCAAGATGTAAGGTCAGGATTTTTTGGAAGAGGGATGTTTGTGAGCCACCAGGATAACCTCCAGCTGGGTGACCTGTGCTGGACACAGGACCTGGGGATATTTTGTGCTCTGTTTCTGTTGGATTATTTTGCCTTTTTGTGTTTCAGCTTCCCAGTTAACGTAGGAATAACGATGGTAATTTTTGCTCGCAGAGAAGACAGAGATCTGTGGAACAAATATATTCCAGATAGATATCCTCAAAAACTCATCAGCAGTTCAATCCATTGGGAGAGGAGGTGGAAGGTAAGGCAGTGAGGAAGGACCTGCCAGCATTTTTCCCTGAAAAACACGTTTTTGACCAAGGAAGTCATTCTGTACTGCAAACCAAAGCCAAGGCTGGACCACAGATGACTCCAAGTAGAACTCAGGAAAGGGGCACCAAGTAGGATTCTCTTTCAAGCTTTCATCCAGTTCTAGCTCACTATGGCCAGAGACATTTCCTGCAGGATTAGTGCCAGATTCTCTTTCATTTCAGTAGAAAATGAACGTTTCTCCCCCTTGAGTCCTCACCCTCTGATTTTTTGCCTTCAGGAGAATGCAGCTTTGGTTCATCAGGTCTGTACCCTCAGGTGCATTATTTCCTGCATATCTGGGAAGTAAAGAATGTTATTTACATTTCACCCTGCTTCAGTGTATGCCCTTAGGCCTGCCTGGAGTCTCACCCTAAAGCCACAGTGAGATATTTTGGCATGGAGAGAAAACATTTGGAGTTTGGTATCCATGGAGGACACAGCAAAATAATCACTCCCAAGTCAGGGGTGCCCCCTGGGATGGGACTGACACCAGAACTGAGCCCCAAAACCTTTCCCACTTCTTCTCTAGCAGAGAAGAAGAGACAGGATCTTCCTCATTGGGAATGAGAGTGTTTTCCATGGAAATCAGGCATTTATCCTGCAGGATACCCAGGAATTGAAGGGAGATGGTTTCATCTACTGGCCATGAACCAAAGCTGCATTTTCCTGAAGTCAAAAAATCAGAGAATGAGGGCTCCAGGGGGAGAAACATTCATCTACATGCCAGAGCATGTCCCTACTCCATGCCCATATGTAAATGTATGTAAATAAATACGTGTATTTGACATGCTTCCCACTCTCTGGCTGGGAATATCAAGCAGAGCAGCTGATCCTCCTTGGAAACCATGGCAGCCAGGTGATCCTTGTGAGGAAATGAATGATGTGAGCATTTCCTGGGAAGAGCAGCACAAGCTTCAGGTGGGATTTTACCCCTTGGCACCATCATGGATGCCCAGAGCAGAGAATGACACCTCCACTGACCTGGTTTCATCCCCCTCCTTGAGGACAGGGTACAACATTCAACTGCTGTGTCCTCCCCTGGCTCAGCAGCAGCTCCTCTGGCTCGCAGCATGAAGCCAAGTGCATCAATCAAAAAGAAAAAAAAATCCTCCTGGTTTGTAAAAGGTTTATTTCCAAATGTTTTTATTTTCTCTAAACATGATTTTAAAAACCTGCAGGACAAATCTGTGGCAGTGTGAGGTGGAATTTCTTTTGTACAAATAAGCTAGTGAGGAAAATGCATGATGCAAATCATTGTCTGGGAATGTTTTACATAGTACAAAACCTGTGCTTCAGAAAATCAAAAATTATCTCTGTTGCAAACCTAATTTCTCTTTCTGGGCTTGAGGAAAAAAGTTATCTGGTAATGTACCCAGCAAACAATTCTGGCATTCATTTCAGCTCTACAATCCAATCATTGTGACAGAAAATGGACTGTGCAGGAAAATGTCATTTCAGGAAAACAGGAGCCACCCAGGAATAGCCCTGGACAAAGAGGCATCAGCTTTACGAAGTTCAGGGTTAGGGAAAAAGTGGTGGGATCTCCCTTTGGCCTTGCAGGCTCTTCAAAGAGCCCATTTGCCAGCAGATAACAGGAAAATTGGAGGTCACCCACCCTTGTCAAGTTGGAATTTTCCTTCTTGTTGGAGAAATTTGCAGACTGAGTTCAAGTTCTGTGGGTGTTGGTGCTGTGCCTTTGGGAGGGACACATCAGGACTTCTAACAATGCTGGTTTGGGGGAGATTTGGGAAGGTTTGGGGGCATTCAGGCACAGAGCCTGTGTGGACTTGTCAGCACATTGCCTTGGCATTGTCCTTCCCAAGCACAGAGGCTCCCCACAGGGCTGGAATCCTGCAGGAGTGGAAATGGAGCCCATGTGGGCGTTGGAGGTGTGCAGGACGTGGTGTTTGTTTGTTTGCTGACATCATTAATCTCATCTGACAGAAAAACCTCCTTAAGGGTTGGAAGTCATTGTAATGCAAAGGACTGAGGGTTCCAGTGTTCTGGGGATTTATTTAAACCCAAATATTTTCCTGTGTATGTGTATGCAAGTCATTAGTTACATCTTAGAGTTTACTCAGCTGCTCTGAGAGATGAGGAGAATGTCTGGGTAAGACTTTGGAGGGGTTTTATTGTTGGATATCTGGGACTGGTCACGTTAGTGTAATGTTTTCTGGGACAGAAATCCTGATTTACAAGGAAAACAACACACAAAAGCAGGGATAAAGTTCCTGGCAGCCCTCTCCAGAGGAAACCATTCCCTGATACAGCCCTTGCAGTGAGAGCTCCAGGGCTGAAAGTCCAGCTTGCCTCATCTGCAGGGGTGTTTGCCCCTTTGACTGCAGGGACAGAAGTGCCTGTGTGCTTTGAGGGGTGGCTGATTATCCCCCCAGGAGCTCTGAGTGGCCACTTGTCCCTGCTGGAGCCCATCAGGGTGCAGGGGTGTCCCCCAGGGTCACATTTCTCCAGGCACTGTGACTGCAGCCTGTGTTGCTCGTGGCTGCTTTGGGATGTGGCCGGATCCTGTGGGATCCCCCTGTCCTGGCCAGAGGTCAGCACCAGGAAATGGGGGTTGGAGAAGTCCCAACCCCAGCTGGGACCTTTCCCCATCTGCAGCCCCTTGAATAAAAGGGCATTTATTTCAACTGAAATGCAAATTTACCTGAGCATAAAACCAGATCAGAATGAAAGAAGCTACAGAAAATCCATCCAATTTACTGTTGGTGCAGGAGCTCAGTGCATGCATGGAAATATTTATTAAGATTTGGTTTAAATATGTGTCTGCTTATGCCAAAATCACAAAAATCCTTGCCCAAAATCCTCATCAGAGAGAGGAGCCTGTGCTGCTCATTGAGTGGTGCCACTCTGCCCGTGGAGAATGAGGCTGGGTCCCGGAAGGGGACTTGTTTCAGCTGGAGGTGTTTTGGGAGGTTATGGGTTTATCTCTTGCAATTTCAGTTCAGCTGTGAGAAAACTGTTGGAATAAGCTTGTCATGTATATTAGGAAGGAATTGTTCCCTGTGAGGGT
>VYZP01066335.1:17531-31599 GCA_013400635.1 Hypocryptadius cinnamomeus | reverse complement strand
GCATGCGGCGCGGAGACATGCGGCTGTGCCTGCGCTCTGCCCCGCCGACATGGACCGCCGCCGCCGCCTGCCGCCACCGCCGCCGCCGCTGCTGCTGCTGCTCCTCCTGCTGCTGCTGCTCCGCGCCGCGCTCGGCGCTGCCGGCCGTCTGAGCGCCCGCCCCGGCAACGAAGGTGAGCCGCGGCACGGCCGGGTGACCCGTTTATTCCTCGTTCTTCCTTTCCGCTATTCCCCCCTTTCTCTATTTATTTTTCTTCCTTTTTAAGTTTTTTTTCCCCCCCGTTATTCCTCCCCCGCCCCGCTGCTCCCCGTTAAGGCGGTCCCGTGCGGCAGTGGCTCCTCGCCCCGGGAGCGCGGGGCTCACCCTGGCACAGCGCGGCGGTGCGGGGGATGGATGGATGGATGGATGGATGGATGGATGGATGGATGGATGGATGGATGCATGCGCGGGCAGCCGCCCTACCCTCCCCCGAGCAAAGTTGGCGAGGGCAGCGCAGCCTGTGCCCCCCCGGCTCTCCGGCAGTGATGGGCAGCCGCAGCCCCGGGGCGCGGTGGCACCGGCGGGGCGGGGAAGCGGCAGTGGCCGGGGACCCGCAGCCCCCAGCCCCGGCAGGTGCCCGGAGCGAGCCGCCTCTGCCCCAGCCCCCCATCGCTCTCAGCCCGGTGATAACTCCGAGCCCTTTCTCATCTGCAGGGATGGTGGTTGCGCTAGTCGTCCTGCCTTTCAAAACTTTTAATTAATCCGCAAAAGAAGCTTGTTGCCCTGTAAAACCTCCTCCTGGTTCCCTAGCGGGTTTGTGTCAGATCGTGTTGTTTGTATCGGATGTGCATCAATGTGTTAAGTTTGTGTGTGTATGTGGATGTTTGTAATTTTTCGGGAAAAAAAATGAGTGAGTGGTTTATTTTCTTTTGCTGTGTTAATTTCTAGGATGACATTTGCTGAAAACCCATGCTAGGATTCAGGGAAAAAAATAAGTAGTGACAACCAGACACTGTGAAAGTGATTGAAATACTTGAAAAAAACCCCTAAAAAGACCCCTGTCCTTTCCCTATGAAAAAAACAAAAAAGAAATGGAGCTTTTGCTTGCTTGCAGTGAAGGCACTCGGCATGACCAGGATGTCCAGTGTAATTATCTTTCAGGATAAAATCTAGAGGGCAAAGGTTGTGAAGAACTTCTAGCACCCAACAACCATGTAAAACTCGCACCTGCTTGAGTTGGATGGTTGTGTAGAGAAACTCTGAAACCTGTCAGAGCAATTATTTATTTCTCCCTTACAAATAATGCTCGTGTACTTATTGATATTCTGAGTGCTTGTGGGATAAGGCAGTGAGATAACAACTTTGCATGATTTCTCGAAGAAGAAAGAAATATAGTAAAAAATAACTAAGGAAAGATGCAAGCTTCACAAGTCCTGGGTAACTGGGTAATCTTTAATCAGTTGGTTTCATTGCTAGGAAATAATTACAGTACCATTTTACAAGAGGAGCAGTATGTCATCTGTTTGTATGTTTTATGCAAATTTGTTTTGTATGCGGTGCTGTATAGATTTATTTTAAATGAGCATGCTTTCAACAGTCACTTTTAAACCTTCAGAGAGAAGCTATTTTGTAATTGTCATTTCTCAAAAATCATTTTCAGGTATGAAAGCAAGAGTGTGGGTAGGGATTACTGTTGTCTTATAAGCATTCCTCTTCGGGAAGGGTTGTGGTTCTGTCAGTCAGTGGAGCAGCTCTGCCTCCATGGCAGTGGAGACACATTCTGCAAACTGAGAGTGACTATGCCAGAAAGATATTGGAGCGCTCCAGTTTGCAAAAAAACCCTACTTTTTGTGTCTTTGTTTCGAGTCACTGGCGCTGAGAATTGAGAAAGGAGGGAAAATATGGGTATCATACGGAATGCATGTTAAGTACACTTGTCCAAGTCAGCTTTCAGCAAATGCTGCCTCCCTTCTCTCTTCTCAGCTTCAAGAGCTCATACAAGATGAGAAATATTTGCAAAATTTGTAGTGAAAATCACAGTAGAAATGTAGTTACAGGAAAATAGTCTGCTTTTGAATGGCTTTTTTTTTTTTAAGTGTATGTTTTGCTATGTTTTTAAAAAATAGGAATACTGTCAGTTTTCTTTAAAAAAAAAGAAATCAGCTTTTAAGGGCTTTTTAGTTGGTTTTTTTTTTAAACCCCCGTTTACGAAAGCTCAGTAATCCTTTTATTTATTTGCACTATATGGATTGATCGTGTGAGTTTAGAAATCTTAATTCTTATAATTTGCTGACCCACTACTTTGATGAACAAGTGTTAGAGTGCAGCTTTAAATATGTCAAAAGATGATGTTTATCTCTATTGAATAACCTTTTTCTAACCACTTCATTTACATTTCTGGTGTTGTTCCCATAAATTTCCTCCCAAAACTAGACATAGATATTTCTGTATTTCTCTGGAGTATTTAGAAAAGTTTCTTTTTTCCGTCACAGAATAAAAAAGATATATTCTGGACAGCATTTGTTAGTCTAGGCATGTAGATAAAAATGTCTGCCTTTTCCCTTACATTTTATATTAAAGCTACTGTTGAAATTCTCCCCACAAATTGTTTTAACAGTGGATGGAACTAATTTTTGGTGTGTTTGTGCAGCTTAGTCTAACTTCTAGGGGATGTAGATGTTACGTGCCTAGTGCAACAAGAGTGTGGGCAGAGAAATAGCTCCTGAATTTATTTGACTTGAAATAACATTTTTTTTTTAAATCCAACTTCACTTACCATTTGTAATTAATATTAGAACTGATGACTGTTGGTGGTAATACTGCAGGGGAAGTGAACGGGATGAAGGGAGAAAAGGATGAAAGAGGGGCTGAAGACAAACTGCTGTCTTACTGCACTTTGTGGTGCTCAATGCTTTCCTTTTTTGTCTTTTTCTTGGAGAGCTTGAGATTTCTTAATTTGCTTAATCCCAGGGAAGTTTTATATAGGCTTTTTTCTGCATAAAAAGTAAAACTTTCTCCCGAGTTTGTTTTCCAGCTCTCTGCTGCGCTCGTGAAAAATGTTCCCTGCTCAGACACAGGAGCTCAGGGAGGTTCTCTGAAGCTCTGATTTATCTGTGTTTGCTGGTAAAAGGTGTGTGCTCTTTTCTGCGGGGCAGGACAATGTCAGGAAGATTTAACATCCAACTTTTCCAGTTTGGAGTTTGCAGACTGAGCCCTGTAGGTGCACAGAAACCACAGGTTCTCCTGTTCCACTCTGCTGGATATTCTCTGCTTGCTGAGGATTGAGTTTCTTTTTTCTTAGAAGGATGCAATTCTCTTTCTTAATAATTTGTGTGGTATCAAGAAATCGAATGAGCCCTGTCGTTCTTTAATTTAATAATTTCTCCTCAGTCTCTTCTGTAACTATATTGCCTGCCTGAGGGTACCAGCCACCTTAATTTCACTGTTTTATAACCCACAACAGTTAACACTTGACCTAGGTCATTAACAGGATTATCAGCAAATTTGTTTAAGCTTTTACTGACAACCTGAATTGCTTCAATAATATTTTGACTGTGCAGACAGGAAACTTCTTGCAACCTCTCAATCTAGCATAAAATTAATTTCTTGTGAGCACAGCTACCAAAAGATCAATACGGGAAATCTGCTTACAGTACTTGGCTTCAAACAGTGCCTGTTTTGGGTTTACAGTGAGAAGGTTCCAATCAGCCTCTCTTTTCAGTCTGGATTTGGAGCTTCAGTTTCATCTTTTGAGCACTGATTCCCATCTCAGAACTTTGCAGGACCACACAATTAAATGCACCATTTTTATCTGAGCTGGTCTCTGTTAACACTTAGAATTGCTAAAGACAATTTACTGTGCCTTTGTAGTAGTGACAGCTCTTGGTGTGGTTTTGAAAAATGTTCTGCTTGCACATGGAAGAAAATCCTTGCCCAAGTCTTGCATGTGATTTTGGGAAAGTCTGACAATACTGGGAACTTCTCAATAGAATCAGAAGGGGGAAATGCTTTTTCCAAATCTTACTTTGCTCTATGTCGTGTATTGTTAGGTCAGGGTAAGCCTTCATTTCTCGTGACACTATTCCTGCTGCTGCCCCTGGCTTGCAATTGACTGTTTATCTGCAGAAGAAGTTAAAGCAGGTTTAGAAGTCTGAATGTGATACCTTTTAAAATTTAGTTTCAGAAAGCTCAGAGGAGGGGGGCTAGAGGACTGTTTTTCATACAGCTGTGTCATATTCAAACCTTCTGTGCTTAATCCTAAGCTGTATGATTAGACAAATAGTAAACATGTTTTAAAACTCACACCATGGTGTGATGGTTTTAAAACCAGGAGAAGTTGGGTAAATGCATCATTTTCTGACAACATTTTTGGTAGTAGACTGTAACATGTGGAATAACTTATTTTCTTTACTATTGTCACTGTACTTTTTTCTTGACTTACTACTATTTCAGCATAGTATATTAAAATGAAAAAAAAAATCTCTCCATTGGCTATAGCAAACTTAAAGCAGGTGTTTGAAACAAAGAGATGTGCAAATTGGACACAGCAATTAATTCTTATTGCAGTTAATTTGGACACAAGGTACTTGCTGCCCAGCAAAGCACTCAGGGCAGAGAAATAGGTCAGAACTCTTCTGTACCCTCAGCTTCAGCAAAAAGGCACCACCAGATGGGCAAGCATGAAACAGATAATAGGCACACCAAGTTTAACAGTTGTTTACACAAAAACTTTGCAAATCAGGAGTGTGTTCTGACTTAACTTAAATTTTTCATTCTCAGCTGGGAAGATGTACAAATTAGTTTGGTGTTTTTTTTTTTTTTAATTATTCTCTGCTGGAGTTAGGTAAATTGCTATTAGTATACTTACTTTTTGATTCTGTTGGAGAACTTGTGAGTTTTCCTCTAGGAAAATGTCTATAATTGCTCTTGTTCTTGTAATCCCCACTTGATGAAAGTTTAGAAATACAGATGCAGGTGTTCATTTTCTCGTTTTCAGAGCTCTGGATTTTATCACCAGTGAGGGTCACTACAGAGCTGTTACCAAATACCACAGTCCTGTTTGTGGAGTTTTATACAGAGCCTGAGTTAGTGCCATAAGATACCTGTCACTCGTGTAGCTTTGTAGCTGCTCTTTGATTTTTCTGGGAAAGAAAATAAAAATAAATAAGTAACTGCTGCAGTGATCATGCTTTTACTTATGGTGAAATTCAAAGCTCTGCTCGGTGGAGCTGGTATTGAAACCCAGAAGGTAATTTTGATACCCTAAGGTGCAAAACTGGATATTTCCAGAGTTGTTAGATAAATCTCCAGAGGTGGGGCAGAGGGCTTTCCCTAACCCCCTGTCTTTCTAAAGCATAATTCCAGCATCCAAAGAGTGCTTTTTCTGGCATGGAACATTTCTTTTCTTTTGCATTTTTAGATTTGTTGAAGCATTGCTGAGAATGTATTTGCGAGGAGGAAAAGACTTGCCATAAGAAATGATAGAGTGAAATAGAAGACTTTTTAGTTTACAAAAGCATCTGACTACTGTAAAATGATTGTTTTTCCTAAAAATTCACCACAGTGGGGTAACCCTTATTTCTGTAAACACTTTAGAGTAGTAGCTTTTTTTAAAAAAAAACATATTTAAACTTGTTCTAAACAAGAGCTAAAAGTTTTAAACAAAAATAGGTTAATTCAGAAGATTAGATATGAGCTCCCAGGAGTGTAATTTTGGAAACAGAGTGTGCTAGCAATTTGTGGGCTCAGGATTGTATTCCCCAGCAGAAATCTTGTATTTTTTAGTTTCCTAGGCGCTTGCTAAATCCAAGTGCAAGTTCTCATTTTGCAGCGTGAAACAGATGCAAGATTAAAATTCAGTCCCTTAAACTGAAAGTTCCTTTCAAATTTCTGCAGTGAATGAATGAAAGAAATAAAGATGTAGAAATAAAGATAATCCTGCCTGAAAGAAACCTTGGGATGGTGACAGAAAAGTTCCAGTCTGAGAGAGTGACGGGGAACCAGCACATAAAACCTTAAATTTGCAGAGATGTTATTAAATCAGACACATTGTAAGCAGAAACGTTTGTACTACTCTCCTTTTTCTTTTCTTTTTTTTTGTTCATTTAACTACCGTGTCCTGCTGTTTCAGGCAAAATATGGAGGAAAATCCCATTAATCTACTGGAAAAATATTGATGAAAGAAGAATAGCAGAGCAAACGAACAGTGGTTGAAACTTGCTAGCAATTAAGAGAACAATAGGTTGAATGTTAAGGTTCAGTCAGGGCAGTTTAGTGTAATATGGTGTGGGAATGGGGCTTTTTTTTTTATTTCCAGCTGGTTTCTCATAATGTTATTATATCTATATTTAGATGGAGAGATTTGCATGGCATTGTTTGTTTTCTTTTTAACAGTAATTAAACCTGCTAAAGTATAGCTGCCTCACATAAGAGGACAGCAATTAAAATCTAAAACTTTAAATTGTTGCCTCGGAGTGGAGGGGTTTGTAGAAAATCTAGAGTGACAAGTTACTCTTTAAATAAATTACAATTAAAGCACAAAAATATATTTTGGTCTGTGGTGGGCTTCCCACAAACTTTGTGCAGTAACGAATAACAACAAGTGAGTTGGGATTGCTTAATTTAGTTGCTGAGAAGTTAGAAGGCAGCTAGAGGGGTTTTGTTCTTGATTTTTTTTTTAGAGGCAAGGCTTTTTGAGAGATCCATTTTAGAGTGGGGAGAGAAGGATTAAAGGAAGAGAAAAAGTAGGCAGAGATGAAGAAAATTGGATCTGAATATTAAAAAAAATTCCAAACTTCCTCTGATTACTGACAAAGTTAGGGACCCAGAATTCAGTCCTGACAGGGATCTGAACAGTGAGCAAAGCACAAATTAAGAAATTCCTTGCCTCCCTGAAAGTCTGAGCTTTGTTTACATTAGTAAGCTTCGTGACTCTGATTTACCAGTGGTGAATTTCAACAGAGGCTGCAGTTAAGAAAGGGTAGAGACATTTTCACCATTCTAGTTAATCTTGCTCTGACAGTGCTTTCTTTTAAAAAAAAAAAAAAAAAAAAAAGAAAAGGCAAGTTGTGTCTGCCCAGCCTTAATATTACTTGGGGCCTTTAGGTTCTGAGATGGTGAGGGCCTTACCCTACAAAGAGCTTTTCTCCCATGATTTACCCCAGAGAACAAATGTCCTGGCAATGCCTGAGTGCTCAGCGTTCCTGCAGTACGTGGTTCCAGCTGTGGAGAATGTTCTGTGCTCACCCAAACTCCCCAAAGAAAACCCAGCTGTAGGGAAAACTCATTTCTTTATTCTCAGCTCACCTGCCCACCCTTCCACTCACTCTTGTGCCATTTTTTCTGTCCCTTCCCTTACAGAAATCAACATTCAGCCAGAAAGAGTAGAAGGCAGAAATAATTTTTGATTAAAATCAAAAAATCAGCCTGATTTTGAGGGCTGTGCCCAATCCTCTTTTTACTAAAAGCTGTTTACCAGAGTGGGGGATGCTTTGACCCTGTAGATGCCTAGAAGAAAAGACAAAAGAGAAGAATGAAATGTTTAATGGCATTGCTTTTCCTGGAATATGGGCTAGAGCTAGACATAGGGTGTTCAAGGAATTAAAACAGAAGTTTTTCATGGAAACCCAGGAAAGAAACCCTGGAGGAGAGGCGTGAGGAACATGCTTAGTTTATGGAATAAAGTGGAAACTTGAGCCCTTTGTGGTAAGGTGGTGGAAGCAGAAGAATAAGCAGAAGACAGGGGTCTGAAAGTGTCTTGTGGGGAGATGGGGATAGAGCAGTCATTTACCTTTGTTATAAATATTTGTGTTTCTCACATATGGAAATAGTGAAAAAAGATGTTAGTGGGGTTTTGGTTGCAAAGGCAGCAAATGAAATCGGGGCAATTCCATTTTTCATACGGATAGTTCAGCACACGTGTTCTGCATTAATTACCTCCATAAATTCTGTTAACCTGGCAAACAATGAAAATATCATGTTGGTGACATCACTGTATTGGAAAATAAAAATGGGTTCAGCATCTTGATTTTCTCAGCATGACATTTGAGGAGATTTCTTATGCTTTTGGCATTTTACTCCTGCAATTTGCACCGTGGTGTTGAGTAATTTGCTCTGTGGGTTTATTTTATCTGTGGGGCAGCCATGCAAGGGCCCAAGCATTCCATGCAAGCTGGGGATCTTTATTCATGGAGTTAGAGAAGAAAAGCTTGACAAAATTATCAGGGCACACTTGAGTATGTGACTGTTCAAATGTAGTGCTTCAGGATTCTCAGAATTGTTTTACAATTCTTGACTTCTGTGCTTTAAACTTAGAAAAACAAAACTCAACCAAGGCGAACCCAACTCTATTTATTTTTGTTTTTCTGTGCCCCATGCGAGGAGTTCCTTAAAAGCCAGATTTTTTTCTGAGTTGTGGTATGCTGCCAGTTGATTCACTAGGGGGATATCACAGCCCTTTTAACAAATGAATAGCCATTTCCTGGACTTATGCTCTGGTCCCTGTCTCAAAAATTTCTGTCCTCCAAAGGGGTATTGATCACTTGCTGTGGAATTTGTTGATTTCTGGACCTTGAACATGTTTGAACTGCAATGAAATTTGTGGGAACCTTGGAACTTTTAGTTGTGGGTGTTGTGTGTGCCCAAGAGTCTTTTCTGTGACACCTTTTGGTGTCTAGAATTCTAGAAACTGAGCATGTCATAGTAGGTTTGGACTTCTCAGCTTACCTTAAGTGAACTTGGACACTGACTCAACATTTATTTTCCCCTTTAAGCTGCTAAAAGTCTTCCCAAAGGGGGATCTTTGTCACGCTCCAAATCTACCAGACCTTTGGAGAGCTCAATTCTGTAAAACTAGTGAACACTTTTTGTTTCCAAGGGAATGTAGAAGTAAAAAGAGTTAGATGTGCAGTGTGGTTAAACCTTTCTGAGAAGTGCTTTAGAACTTATTGAAATGATTTGAGTAATGTTTGCTCTTAAGTTTTGGCTAGACATAACATGTGGTGCCATTTTATGTGCCTCAGGGTTTGGGCACCCGGTGGGACTGACAAATATGACATCCTACAAGAGACCCACTTCTATTCTGGGCTGATAAAAGGCAGGGATTGGCAGGGTTTAGGTAACTCAATCTCATCCATAGTTTCTGGGGTTTTTTTTTTTTCTCTGAGGGGGGAAAATAACTTGGGTTTTAAAGGGAATTTAAACTCCCTTTCAACACTGTAGTCCCCATTTTGCATTTGCATATTTAACATGGTGCCCCAGTGGTATCAGATTTAATGCCAGAGTGGTGGAAT
The DNA here is from genome assembly GCA_013400635.1 of Hypocryptadius cinnamomeus. Lineage (NCBI taxonomy): Eukaryota > Metazoa > Chordata > Aves > Passeriformes > Zosteropidae > Hypocryptadius > Hypocryptadius cinnamomeus. The sequence goes on along the minus strand of VYZP01066335.1, from coordinate 22,329 downwards.
GGAATGAGATCTGTAGGATTTGTATCTGGATGTGAGTTCAGCTAAACTCTATTTCAGGTATCCTGAAGCTTTCTGCCTCTTGCTTTTTGTAGGAGGCACTGGAACAGGACCAGTTGGAACTGCTTAAAAAAAAAATGCGAAGAAGCCAAGGCGACAGTAATTTGGAACCCATTAGGTTAATCCATTTTTAATTTTTATATCCTTGTCTTAATGAAAAGAACTGGCACATATCAACTTACAGGAAATAGCCTAATAAAACTGAAACCTTATTAGGCCCCTTTGATAAACAGTGCATTCCAGCCCACCACCAGTCATATGTTTTTGCATACTTGGAAATTGAGCTTTGTGCCACTTTAACAATATCAAGAGAAGGCTCATGTTTCAAAGTAATAAAAAAGAAATAAAAATCTGTTTTGCCTGTGTTCATCAGTGGGAATGGGTGGATGGTTGTCCCTTTTCCACAGACAGGCTCCATACTTAGCAAAATGAGGAAGACCACTGGAGAGCTTCCACTTAGCATGGAGTGCAGGTGATGGTTTTTTTTTATAGGCATTCCTGCATTGCTCATTGCTGTCCTGCATTCCCTCCTTCATGGCAGCCTTTTGAGAGAAACCTGCAATGAGGGGTTGCTGCTTTGGCTGCTGCTTCTTCTTTTTCAGCTGTAGGAAAAGCTGAGGTATCTAAATCTGGCCTCAGACACTCTTGGGGAGTGTGTTTGATAAGAAAAGTAAAATCTGGGAGGAGGAAAATTAAATTCTTCCTATTCAAGAACTGCGTAAAGCTGCCATAAAATTAGAATTTGCCAAATCATCTGAATTGATGGTGGAAGCTTTTATGTTCTGCAGAAGCAATAATCTCTAGGGTAATTTGACATAATTTGCTAGTTTTTTGTCTTTTTATCTGATATTTGTAACAAAATTTCTTAATTTGAAAAGTTTTTACTGAACACTTAAATGAAAATAAAGGAGGCTTGGTCTTTTCATTTTTTTTCTGAACATTCCAGTGTTCAATATTGCAGCAAATGTTTTTTAAATTCATTTTGGGTTTTGTTTGCTTGTTCATCCCTTGCCCCCACCCTGTTGGAGTCCTTCAGTCAGCAGTTTGACCACAGATTGAACATGACAGTTGCCAAATTTGGAGCGTTCTGCACAAAATCACATTTGTGTTGTGCAGTGTCACAGCTCAGGCAAGGAGGGTTGGAAGTGCAGACCCCACAGGGCTGTGCCTCTCTCAGGACTGCAGTCTGGCTTTGGGCTCAGCAGAAATCTCAGCTTTGGCAAGGAGTTTTTTAGTAAATTGTAGGCCAAACTGTTGACCTGTGGGCTGGGTGAGTGCTGCAGAGTTCTGCTGGCTGTTTTTATTTTATTTTCTTCTGACCAGTGCTAACATCTTCACTAAAATATTTGAGGGGAAATGCAGGACCATAAAATCACAGGAGGCTTGACTTTTATTATTAAGCAAGCAGCAAATCAGGCTACTTAAAACCAGGCTTCACTGCTGGACATCCTTTTTTATTTGTTGTCCCTCCCCAAAGGTTTCTTGGTCTGCCTTAGCTGGTTTCATGGCAACATCAGCGTGATAGCTGATTCCTAGCTGGAAATTGAAACTGCATCAAGGTGCAACTTTGGCCTTAGTTCTGCCTGCCTAGCTATACGTGTTGTTTCTAGCCCCAGAATAAGCCAAGACACAAAGGTGATGTGCTGCCACTGCTGGGGCAATGGAGAGTTGGGAAGGCTCAGATCTGTGTTCAAAGGTGGATGAAAATACAGGTGCAAGCCCCCTTTGCTGGGAAGGGTTCACCATTCCAAAAATGTACATCAGGCTTTGTGCTGACTCCACTCTTTCCCACCCCAAAACCAAGTTCTGTCTGACTTTCTGCCACAGAGTACTTTCTTTGCTGCTTGGGATTATATGGCACATTTCAATTAGAGATTCACAATTTTTTAGGGTTTTTTTTTTGTTGTTGTTGAATAGCAAATTTAGTTTTTCCCATTTGTTGGCATTTTTTTAATAACTAACCAGAGTATTTCTAAACTCAAAGTTTGTTGCCAAACAAGAGAAGACAACATAGTGGTGTGAGGTTTTTTAATGCATTTTTTTTTAATATTAATGGAAAATGTTAATTAGCTGAAGAAAAAATATTTTATGTATTTCTTGACATTGGCTATTGCTCTGTATTTTCTATGTGAAGAAGAAAGTTTGGAAATGCTTTCTACTGGTGAAGTTGTTTGTAGGTGGTTCTCTAAATATTGCAAGTTGCAGGATAGTTTCCCCTAGAAGGCTTTCCTCATTTTTTCAGCAGTGAGGGGAATCTCAAGAGCGATTCTACCTGGCACAATATTTGTTTGTTTATTTTCATTCTTGAGGGAAGTATTTCTACTGTATTCAGTTCATTGTGGCAGTTACTACTCCACAAGTTTCTGGAAATGCTGCAGCTTTCAGATTGTGTTCAGGAATCAGTTTAGTTTTAGGATTCTTTTCCTTCCCTGACATCCCTCCTGATGAAACATGCTGTTAGTGAGCCCTGGACCATCACTCCCAAATCTGGAAGCAGTTTCTGGTAGCACGAGTGTCATATTCCACCCAAGCCTCCATTCATCTGCTGCTGATGCCGTGAGAGGGAGAGCGAGGGAGCTTTGTGTTTCACATCCACATCCCTACTCCAGTTCTGGAGAGAGATTCAATCTACCCCCTGGAAATCCACATGGAGGGAGCTGATAGTGCTTTCTCCTGTGGCTGTGCATGGGGAAGGCCAAGAGAATCAGGCAGGAAAGAGTGTCTAGAAAGAGAAAATGTTCTTAATTGGCATTTTAGGGATGTGCTGCATTGGCAGAAATACTACATTTTAGTGTGGAGAGCAGGGCTGTTTTACAAGAGGGCCAAATCACTGATTTTCAGAGTCAGAAGTCATGGCTGATCTTCATAATACTAGTAAATTCTCTCTTAGAATTACCACTAGTTTTAAATCAAGGTAATTACATGATGGGAACCAATGCAGGACACCGAGCTAGTTAGACAGCACTTTATTTATTTACTTAAAGTTGCTTTATGAGAACTCGTCTGTGTCTCCTCAGCACAACCAGGAATCTTTTCCAAGGCATTCTGTTGGAAAGAATTGTCACTAGCAACGAAACTGTTCAGCTTTTTTAAGAGTTACCCCTGGTAACTGGCTGGTCAACCTCAGGGATTTTTGTAGGAACCAGCTGAGTGATGGTCACACAGTTTTGCAGGAGGAGTTGGTGCAAGGAGAGCAAATGAGTTGTGTGAGAAACTCATTAACTTCTTTAATCTAGTAAATACGTGGCTGTAGGCATTTGTAGGATATTTAAGTATTGGCTTTCATTTAACTTTAATGGTATGTGGGAAAACAAATGAGGATCACACTGAAAAATGCCTGCCAGTGAGGATCTGACCGAGTACATCTTCATGAAACACTTCACAAAATGAACCTGACCAAGTGTTGTATTTTGTTACACTAAAGGATCTGTCAGGATTAAAAGAAGTTGTAATGAGTTAATGTAGGAATCAAGTGCTTGCGTGAAGTTTTCCATTTTTACTTTTTACCTAACCATCCAAATCCATGAAGAAAAATAAATCAGACAATAAATTTCTAACCCATGCTTTATGTATTTCTTATGTCTTAGTGTAGGGAAATGCTATTTTTTCCTCCAGTTTCCAGATTAATATGTAGTGTTAGGACATACAGTGACAAAATGAACCATTGCTTCTCCCAGTCATTTTGTCTAGAGACCAGGAATGCATCTTCTAAGTTCTGTGTTAATGTCTCCTCTCTGTCGAGGTGTGCAGCTCTCTGGAAGTCACAGGGAAAATGAGTGTCCTAGAAGCTTTTATCAGGAAGAAGAAGGTGGTTTTTTTCAAGTTACTGCTTGAAACGAAATTTTTTGCATTTTAGATATTATTAAAGAACAGCACAACACACATCGGAACCAGAGGCCTCCTGTAGCCAGTGTGAAAACCTCCCTTGTAAGGACTTCTAAAATGTTGTGAAACAGGTTTGAGAATGGAAAAGTAGTGGTTCCAGTCTGAAGAAGATGAGGAAAGTGGAATGAAGGAGAGAACTGAAAAATTATTCTTAACTTCATAGATTTGATCTGGATGATGTCAAGTTGCCCCATGGCTGAGGCACCTGCCTATTGTGGGGGACACTGAACATTTAATTGCCACCCATGTCCTGCTGTGATGCTTGTGAGGGCAAGCTGGGCATGCAGGGCAGATCTAGAGAGGGGGATCCTCTACCAAGCTGTGGGTCCATTGCCTGGTTGTGTTTTGCAGATGAAACTGATGATTTTGGACTGAATTAATCAGTTTCAGAGTGGCCGCAATCTTGTTTTCAAGGAGCTCCTCCTAAAAGAATAAATAATATATAATTAATATAATAATATATATTATTTATTATATATAAAATATATCACNAACTCAGCTGATTCATAGATATTCTCCCTCTTTTTTTTTCTTTCCTGTTCTTCTGCTTGCTTGGAGCACCAATGTTCAGGCCATCTGGTCCTGGGGACAGTGACGACCCTTCAGGTTAACAAATAGAAGAAGAAGCTGCTACAGTGGCTACCTCTAATAAATCTGTCATTGTCAGGTGTTAAAATGTCCTAGCATATGCTGAGATTTATTTCATTTCTCATTATCATTATTTCCATACTGAAGGGAAAAAAAAATATAAAGGGGGTGTGGGGGGTGGTGAACATACCCAAGAAAAGTAAGCCCAGATTTCAGATAATAAATATTACAGTGTTGCTATGAAATGTTGTTATTTCATTAGTTGATA
>VYZP01066335.1:280-17471 GCA_013400635.1 Hypocryptadius cinnamomeus | reverse complement strand
TATACAATATTTTGTATAAATTCACCTGTTCTGCTTCCTGTTGATAAAGAAGTGGTTACTTAGGGAAGTGTGTGATCAAGCACTTGGAGGCTGTCGGGCCAAGATGAGGAAAAGAATTAATTTTTGTGCTTGTAGGAAACAAATAAATGCCAAAAGAAGAATATCCTTTAATTCTGATGTATGTATTTATTTGAAATACCCATTGTGTTTAAAAATAGGTATAAATCCACTGAGATTTGATTGACTGCAAAATGCCTGTCAAACTGTTTACAAATAAAATCTTCCTTTTCACACTGAAAATTATTGCATGGCTCAAAAAAACCCCCCAACAAACCAGCAAGATAGCAATCAATTGATGTCCCTCTTTAAAAGCAGGTTTGTCTGAACTTGTAACATTGTAAATAATTACTTTTGTATCTAATGTGTTACACATGACATTTAGAAAACACTACTGCAAGACAATTTGAGAACAAATTAGATCAGAAGCAAGAAAGAACTGCAGGAAGGACTTTAATCAGCTTTCATTATTTTTTCCTGTATTCTGAGAAGATTATAGATGCCAAATGGATGCCTTTAATCAAAAAATGATTTAAATATTCAGATCTCACCATTTCAGTTAGATGCAGTGACCCAAATTTCAGGCATCCGAGGGGAAAACGCTGTGGTTTGTGCAGCTGATAGAAGAGTTCTGTTCCCACCCCCTGCTGCAATTAATTTAGCCATGATCCATTGTTTGTTTTTTGTCACTTTTCTGGTTTTCAGAAGTTGCCCTGTCTGCTGTTCATAGTGTTTTAAGCTAAAGGAGATGATCCTTTTCATTTGTCTGTCTTTTTCTTCTGTGCAGCTTCACCGCCAGGCCACCTGAACAAATCAACTGCTCACAGGGTCCTCAAATAAACACAGCTCTGGGTGTGGGTAACTGAGGTTAACTGGGCAGAGGCAATGGAAACTCACTCCTCTTCCTTGTGTCTTCTTTTCTAGTTAATCTGCTGGACTCAAAAACAATTCAAGGGGAGCTGGGCTGGATCTCCTACCCATCACATGGGGTGAGTTCACTAGAGTGTGAAATGGGAAACTGCTGCTGGAGACCAATGTGCTATTTAACCATTGTTTCCTCTTCAGAGGACACCGTGCAATAAGGCTGGGGCTTTGGAGATGCAAAAATAATCTGCTCTGAACTTGCAAAATATGGCTTTCATAGCTGTGGGGCCTTCTCTTTAGAACACCCATCCCACTGCAGGTAAACCCTTGGAAGGGCTCGTTCCTTGGGGAGAAACATGAAAGCAAGAGGTGCACTGAACAACAGCAGCAAAAAGTTCTCTTTAGGTACTGCTCCTTCTCTGTCATAAAGTGTATTTCTAAAAGAGATCGTGGCTCTGCTTCATGGTGTTACTTGCTAATTTGCTCAGATGGTAGTGGTGGGAGGTGAAAGCTGTGTGGACATAAGTGGCTGATTTAAGTACTTGTCTGTAACTTTTGTGCTGAATTGTTGCTAAACTGTTCAAGTTATGAGTTAGAGTTTCGCTACAGAAATGTCTAAATAATGTTCTGGAGGTGGTTGGTGGTTGTTTTGTTAACCTTGTATCCAGATCTAATAAACCTAGGTATTCTACTGGCAGATTTAGAAGCGCAGTCTTAAAGCACCTGTGCTTTCCAATTTGCCAACTCCATCATTTCTACATGGTTTTTGCCAGCAGACTCTTTTTAAAAATTTCCTGATAACATCATATTGATGACTAAATGGTGCATATCTGTTTAGTGATGCTGATATGTGTTCACTCCCCACCTCCACGTCTCTGTGTAATGTGTGTTTGTGTGTAGGAACATGCCACCTCTCTCTTTCTGCATTACATCGTGCAGATATGCAGGATGACTCTTGCATTCCTGCATTCTGTTTCCCCCAAACACACAAAAAAAAACCACTTGGCGGTTGAACCCCCATGTCCAGAATCCCCATACCTTTGCTTTCAGAGAAGGCTGAGCCATCAAGTCTTTGGTGAAGAAAAGCACCTGTGCACCTGTGAGACTTTCTTTTGCTGTTCTTTCATTCTTTTTTCTTTTTCTTTATTTTTTTTAACCTTTGGGCAAGCTGTTGATTCACCTTTATGACTTTTACAGAATCAGGGTTAACAGTGTCTTTGCATCTCTGCCTCATGGGATTCCTTTGCTATTGTTTAAGTTGTACCTTCTTGATATTAGGCATTATGCAGGTGTTTAGCAGTATTTAAGGATGAAGGTTTGGTTCATTTTTTGAGTTTATGCATGGATCTCTCTCTGTGTCTCTGGATAAAATTGTTCCATTCTCATGGGAAAGAAGTGGGAAGAGGGTTCAGGTTTCCTCCTCGTGGCTTTTTCTGCTGACTTTTCCCAACAAGAAACATCTCTAAACAGGATGTCCAAGAGGGAACTCTCCAGCAATTTCTAGTTCATCAGTGTGGGTTATTTTTTTTTCCACTTGCATTTTTTTATGAAGCATTTCTCTCCCAGCTCCCACTGCTCCTCTGCTTTGCTCTCCTGCTCTGCTCAGCTCCTTGCAGCTGTGCAGATCTGCTGCTCTGCTCCCTGCAGCTGTGTCTCTCCTGCCTTGGATTCCTGAAACAGTTGGTAGGGAATGATGCAGGGTATCATGGGGGCTATAAGGAAAACAGATGTGCTGCATTACCCCACCAAAAAGGGCCCCTGGATCTGTCGAGGTCAATTTTATTGGCTTTTGCAAGTTTTTGTCAGGTAAATCCAGCCCAAGTTGTTGTTTGTGTGTGTTTGTACATGCTGTTCCTATTTACTGCCATATCCTTGGATATCGAAGCCAAAGTAAATGATGGAATTTCACTGATGTTCTTACAAGTTAATGAAATTCCTCGTTAAAAATCGCATGGCAGTAAATTAATGTAGATCATATGCTGTGACTGTTTTTGGAAGAGAACTGAGCCTCTAGACTGTAGTCTTGAAAATACCTTGAAATTTTAAGCTTACATACTGAAATATAAATGTAAAGTATAGAAATAACAATGTTTATCCTATGCCAATTGGCATTTTGCTGTAAAATGGTGACAACTTGAGCATCGTGTGAGAGAGGCGCCTTCTTCTTACAGCCCTTTATTTATAGTCAATTAATTAAACCTGGTAAATATGGCTGTGTCTGTCTCTGAGCTAAAATATGAACTTAAACTTCAGTGGAAAAACATTATAATAAAGATGTCACATCATATTGAAAGATTGCTAATAGCAGAGCTGTGATTTAGAAGGTAAAGCTGATAAAGCTGCACGGGAGGCTGTGACTCACAAATGAGAATATTGGTGTCGTGCCAGTTCCTCTCGAGCGTGCAGTAGTGTTCATATAAATGTCAGGACACCAAAGCTGGTGACTTACAGGGTTTTAAAAAATAATTTAACTGAAGTGTTTAACAAACCTCTTACTAGGTTAATAATTTTATCCTGTTGATACATGATGTTGATTGATTTCTGGCAAAATGATCCAAATTGATTAGTTCTTTATTTCTATAAGTTCCCTCAACTTGGGCATATGTAATAATAGCTTTCCAGAAATTCCTGAATATTCATGTTAAGGTTTGTAGCTCATTGGTATTCAGGGGTTTGTGTGTCCCACATGAGCACGCTGTAATGGCAGTGGTTTAGACTCTGGTGAGTAATATCACCCTGGAAGAATGTGATCTCTCCTTGAACCGTCCCACACAGACACAGCCTTGGCTCCAGGAGCACTGATCTGGTCAAGCTCATTAAAACCCCGTCAGCACAAAGCATTGGCCCCTCCAGATAGCAAGGCTCAAGAATTAAAAAATATAATAGCAGGTTTTGCTGATGCTTGAGCATGATTGGCAGCATCCACAAGGCCCCTGTCCTGTGCCACCATCCCCAGCACCTGCCCAGGCAACCTTTTTGTGATGCCAATCAGTCAAATCCCAGCTCCATTTCTATAGGTTTCATTAAAAGGCAAAGAAAGAAGAGCTACTTACTCTGTGCAGAGTATATTATTGATATGCTGATTAAGCATAATGCAAATGATCATTAACTGTAATTCACATAAATTACAGCAGCACAGATGTGGGGGTTGGGAGGATAAAGCAAGTCACTTTAATAATATACAATAGAAGCGTGATGGATAATTCATACAGGACAAAAGGAGTACAGTCTAAACCCTGCTCTGCATATTCATGGGAGGAATTTTATTGATTTCAGCATCATTTTTTGGGGAGAAAGAAATATCTGATTCCTGCTCCATAGTTTTTTTTTTTGTGAAGTTTGAAAAAAAAAAAAATTTGTGACATAATCTCAATCCACCGTTCTGCAGTCATGCAGCTTGTGACTCAATCTTTACGTGTTTATTAGTCAAATTTATGGACTTGCAATTTTTGGTCATGTTTTTTTCATGTAGTCAGTAGAAAAGTAACAGAGAAGTCTCTCTTACCTTGTTTGGCTTGTAGCTAGAGAAAGGAATGCTGTGGCATTTTTTTACTGTCATGTAAAAGATAATTGTTCAAAATAGAAACCAAACCAAGTCAGGAAAAACAAACCATAACAGAAACAACTCTAACAAAAAAAAAAACAAACCCCAACCTCAACGAGTTCTGTACATGGCTAAAGTTAGTAAAATGCAGACAAAATTTAAAAGGCTGATTGGAAAAATAACAATTCTGTCTTTGATCTTGATAGCTTTCTAAATCCCTGAGTTTCTTCAGAAACAGTAGATTTCTTTGAGAGCTGGCCACGCTCAGTACCTTAAACTTTTGGGCACGTAGTTGGAAATCTGGTGTGAATAACTTGGCTTTTTCTTAGTGGTCGCTCTGATGGTCATTTGAACAAATCAAGCTGATCATGTCAGTAATGGAAACTGGTTCATCAGTATTTGAGGAGAGAAGGGTAACATTCCCTGCTCCCCTAATAGCTGGTGTTGTGCCAGGCAGGCTAGAGCCTGCGTGACTGAGATTAATGAGAGTTTTTCCATCAACCAAAAATTGGGTTAAAATCAAAATAATCCAAGCAAAAGTGAGAAAAATGCCTCCTTTCTTATATTTCAAAAGCCTGAAAGTTGTTTGTCACGTTAGGCTGCATTGCTGCCTACCCAGGCTGCTGGCAGCCTCCTTGGTTTCATTTGTTCTGCTTTCAATAGCTGGCTAATGTGTGGCACTATAAAAACTTTTGGGTCTTCTTTTTGGGGGTATCATGGACAGAGTGACTGCAGAAGAGCCTGATTTATATAAGCATTTGGATGTCCCTTGTGGCTAGGTGAAGGTAGAGGAGAATTTGTGCAGGGTACATCCTGGCTCTCAAATAAATGTCATTCAAGAATCAGTTTCTCAGGCCACTGTGACTGGAAAGTTTCTCTGCTAATGCAGAAGACATTTTGAAGATTAATAAGTATTTCCACGAAGTTTGCTTTCCTGCAGCTTTGTGTCTTGCTGTTAATTGCATCCTGTTCTGCAGAAGGTTTGGGTTTGTTTTTTATTTTTCAGTAGGTCCTTAATGCCATTGGATTTCCTTGTGCCTTTCCTTCAGCCTTCCCCTCAGCTGGGCACAAAATAACACGCAAAGTTTTTTTTCCTTGCAGAAGTCCCACATTTTCACACCACTGCGGAATCTCAGGGTAGCTGAGCTGCCAAAAAACCTCGAAACTGGCCAACAAAAATACAAAAATTTATCAAACGCCTCATTTTAGGGTTTTTTTGATGCTGATTGACATCTTAGCCCGTGTTCATTTTTTGTCTGACACCAAACTTGACAACTTCTGAGCAGTGCTGTATATAAAGTGGGCAGTGTTGCTGAAATCACTAAGTGGTTGTGAAAATGAATTTCAAAGTGAACCCAGTGATATCAAACAATCGGTATGAGACAAAAGACTGAAAAGTAAAGATATCTGTGTAAACTAAAAAATTAGGTCCTCGTTTTAAAAATGAAAACAATCATGTTATGCTGTATACTTTCTTTTTCCTATCCATCAGCAATGGAATTTCCTTAGTACTTTTTAAAACAATGTGCTCTGGTAAAATCAAGATTTATCTGTTATGCCTGAGCTCTGCTCTCCTTACAACCCCATACTGTTATCCTGCCTTCCACAATTTGTGTATCATGTCTCAAATGCAGGCAGACTGTTGTGACGGTTGCAAGTCAAATGAACCACTTGGGATTCTGGTTTTGTGATTCATAGACTTTGTTTCTTCTTACAGTGAGTGGCTGATTGGGAAAACTTTTTTTTTTGTTAATATGCTCCTTTGTTTCACTTATTATGTGCTTTTGGGGTGCACTGAAAGAGTATTTGTTTCACTTGATTCTCTTTTTTTCAAATAAGTGAAAACTTCAAAAAATAACAGCTTTCATAAAAGTTTTTCTTTTTACCTTCGGTTTTCTGTAATCAAGCATGTGCTGTTTCTCAATTTTAGACTTCTTGTTTTCTTCTTGCTGGAATAAAACTCTCTGAATGTTCTGCTGTAAAATGAATGATTTTTTCTTTGGAGAGGGACAATTAGAAATCTGCCTGATTTCTGAGTTTTTTAAAGTCTCTTCATTCACACTCAGCCTTGAATCATAATGCAGTTGTGGTTTCTTCAGTTTGTGGGTGCTGCTTTTACACAAAATCTGAATTAGTGAAAAGAAAATCGTTTGTATTATACTTTTTTCCCCCTTTCTGATAGATCTTTCTTGTAGCAACATAAAGCTGTGAGATAGGCCAGATAAATATGCTAATTCTGTGAATATTGTTATATTCATAACTGATTTTGAATAAATGTGAGTTTTGTTGATATTTTCAGAGGCAATGTGTAAGTAGTCAATGATAGTGCATTTTAAGTGATTTTGGCTTGTGTTTCTTCTGTGCACTATCTTCTGCTGCTTGCATTAAGCATGCATTTAAAAGGGAAGTTTAAATTGAAAAACTTAAGTGGAGTTGACTAAAGAAATAAGATAAATGCTTTGGGGAAAGAGAAAGAGATTAAACATATTACTTCAGAATTTTATGCATCCCTGGTCTTGTTAGGAATTCTTACCAGAGAGAAATTCCTTACTTTTTAAAATGTGGGGCACTGGAATATTCTTAAGATTTTTTTTTTTGTAATTGTAGTCTGCATTGCGTTCATTTGAAAAATTCAATGTGATCATAATGGTGCTATGTTTTGGTACATTTTTAAAACAGCTTTTAAGTTGATCTAAAGTAGAAACTGTGCTAGTTTCAGTGATTCAGTGATTATTATTAAGGAAGAGAAGCTTTTCTTTTTTTTCTACTTTTTTACTATGTTACTTCAAATGATGAGATTTATGTTAAACAATAATTATAACAACAAGAAGAAAAAGTACAATTAGGGCAATGTCCTTATAACATATTTTATAATGAAAAATATGGACACCCTCCCCGTATTTCATTACCCTCCTTAGTCCTTTTATTTACTGGTAATAAGGTTGTTGAAGGTTGGAGATCAGTTTTCTGTGCTTTCAAATAAAAAAGAAAAAAAAGAAAATGCAAGTTTTGGCTTTTGCTTCAAGAGTTAAATAAAGATCTTATTTAAAATTGCAAATGGAGATGCTTCAGCTTCCAATTTTCCCTTTTAACTTGCAAAACTTAGAAGCAACATCATTCTCCTCATGGGCAGAATTTTATTTCTGTCAGGATAAATCCAGGCCATTTGTGAGAAGTTCTCTCAAATGGTCTCATCGCCATGAGATATTTTTCATTTGGTGAAGAAACGCTTACTTCATAACTTTATTCTTTTGTGCTGAATTTATTTGCGTAAACCAGAACAGAACAAAGTAAATACAGGAACTGTCATGAAATGTAATATTATTTATCACAGGGGCACACTGCAGTCGGTTTAAGACTGTTTTTATAACATCAAGTCCACAAGACAAGCAACTCCCCTCTCCAGTTTAAAAAGCCCATAAATGTTTTCTCCTGATAGCTTTGCTGTGGTTACATTTATGGTGTCAATAGTTTGGCTAGGTAGTTTTTTCTGGATTTTCTTTCTTTTTTTCCCCAAATATCTGTAAGCATTCAGTGTGAGATGACTGTAGTTCTAGAAGTGCTTTTAGAAGGTGTAAAGTGCTTTTAGAAGGAGTTGGGAAGTGGGCACGAAGGGCACTGATGGCTGCAGGGTGAAGGAGAGAGACCCGCAGGAGGTTTCAAGGCAGGAGACACGCGTTGCTTGATTTCCCTCTTCCCCCTGTCTTTTTAGAGTTATTTATGAAAATAGCCTGAGGGTTGTGGTAATTAATTTCCTAATTTCGCCCGCTTTGTCTCGCAATCCTGGCTGCGGGTGGGGCGGGAGGAGCGAGGGCAGCGCTCAGCGCCGGCCGGCCGGGCGGTGTCGGGATCCCTTCCCAGCCCCAAACACATCGCCTGCCCTTCCCCTCCCTGCTCCGGACACCCTCACCCCGGCCTGGGGCATCGCCAGCCCTGGGGACACTGCGGCTCGGGCAGAGCAGTGTGCGATGATGATGATGATGATGATGATGATGATGATGATGGAGGGGGAGTGTGGTGGGAGCATGCACTCCCTCGCTGTTCCCCTCCCAGCCCCCCGACATCCCGCTNACTGTTTTTATAACATCAAGTCCACAAGACAAGCAACTCCCCTCTCCAGTTTAAAAAGCCCATAAATGTTTTCTCCTGATAGCTTTGCTGTGGTTACATTTATGGTGTCAATAGTTTGGCTAGGTAGTTTTTTCTGGATTTTCTTTCTTTTTTTCCCCAAATATCTGTAAGCATTCAGTGTGAGATGACTGTAGTTCTAGAAGTGCTTTTAGAAGGTGTAAAGTGCTTTTAGAAGGAGTTGGGAAGTGGGCACGAAGGGCACTGATGGCTGCAGGGTGAAGGAGAGAGACCCGCAGGAGGTTTCAAGGCAGGAGAAAAGCGTTGCTTGATTTCCCTCTTCCCCCTGTCTTTTTAGAGTTATTTGTGAAAATAGCCTGAGGGTTGTGGTAATTAATTTCCTAATTTCGCCCGCTTTGTCTCGCAATCCTGGCTGCGGGTGGGGCGGGAGGAGCGAGGGCAGCGCTCAGCGCCGGCCGGCCGGGCGGTGTCGGGATCCCTTCCCAGCCCCAAACACATCGCCTGCCCTTCCCCTCCCTGCTCCGGACCCCCTCCCCCCGGCCTGGGGCATCGCCAGCCCTGGGGACACTGCGGCTCGGGCAGAGCAGTGTGCGATGATGATGATGATGATGATGATGATGATGATGATGGAGGGGGAGTGTGGTGGGAGCATGCACTCCCTCGCTGTTCCCCTCCCAGCCCCCCGACATCCCGCTGGAGGAGGGCGACGGGCTTGGTGGGGAGCTGGGACAGCGTCCCCATAAGGCTGTGCCCAGCGGGGTGTTGGTGTCGGTGTCCCGCACCAGCGGGGAGCGGCGGGGGCTCCGTCCGCACGGCACAGTCCGGCTCACTCCGAGCGCAGCACCCCCACCCCCCATTCCCCATCCCGCTTCCCACTCCCCTTCNACCGGGATGCTGTCCCGCACCTCCCGCCCGGACAGGCTCGCCAGGATTTAGGCAGCTGCTCTGTGCCCCTTGATCAATCATCCAGCGGCAGACCTCAGCCAGCAGCCGCTGTTTTGGTTCTCGGTGCCCTTGTTCTGGTGTTTGGAGCAGAAGGTGTTACGGTGGAACTCATGTTTTGTACCGATATTCTGCTTTTAATCAGCGGCGAAGGCTGTGTGCTGCTAGGGCTCTCTGCACCGGGTGGAGATACCATCTTACACATAATAAGGTGATGAAATCTCGGAGTTTCACTCCGTGACATCTGGCCATTTCATCTGCGGGTTGGTTTCTCCCGCCTAACTGCGATTACTCAAACTTCATTTCCAGCTGTTGGGTTTCCAGAGGCCCCAAAGGGCAGCTGAGACACACAGGGTTGTTTGATTGCTGGTTGTTAGCACTAGGACGGGGGATGAGAGCTGTGCTGCGATGTGGTTTGTGTGCTCTTGCAGTAGGCAAGGAGGGGCAGTCAACACCATGCTTCCTCAAGAGCCTGACAATTGATTTTAGTTGGACTCTTGGGGGGAAAAAAAAATTGAATTGGTCTGTGTTCGTGTTTTTAAACAAAATAAAAGCTTAACCCCAAAGTGAATCTCTTAAATCTAGAGGAAAGTTTCTGTTTGCAGTAGCTGAAACTTAGCTTCTAAATTGGATGACTAGGTTTATATGCTGCACTTTCTGAGTAGAAAGGTAGGAATTAGTATCCCATATCAATTGTTTATCTTGGAATGTTAAAGGTAGATTTTGACCACTAATCCTTTAATTAGTGCCTGTTCAGACTTCATTGATATCAACAAAAGCATTATAGTCAATTAAGTTGGTTTAAGTTAATTCACCCCAAAGTTATGACTGATGGGAGAGGGCGATAGTGTTGGTTATGAGTCAGGCTGCAGAATGGCATAAATCAGAATCTGCTTTTCGCTTGGAATCTCCATTAAAATGTTGTACGGAAATGTGTCCAATTTTCAGAGATGTAGATTACCAAAGACAAATTAAAATGTTTTTTAGGAGAGTTGCCAGGGGGCCACCCAGTCTCCTGCTTGGTGCAAGATAATTGCTAAGGTTCTATCAGGTCAGCAGCTCTGGTTTTGGATAGTGGAGTCTGAGGTTGGAGGTATAACAGCCCCTCCAGGCAGCCAGTTTCAGTGCTTCTAGTGGGTAGAATTCTGCCAGATACCTAACCTGAATTTCTCAAGACACATTTTGTGGCTGTTTTCTCTTCTTACACCATCTGCTGTTACTGAGGAGAGTTTGTGTAACTCCCTTTCAAGTTGCAGTCTGTAATGAGATCATTCCTTAGCTCCTTTTTCTTTTTACAAGACTGAACAATTCCTGTGTCTTTGCAATGTATTTGTCCTCTAACTTGGTAATGAACAATCCTATTATGTGTGATACTCACTGCTATCCTGGCTTCCTTAATGGGGAGGTTAATGTGGAAAACCTCTAGCAGGATGGTGGAAAAATATCCAAGAATAGGATGAAGTAAGGATATAGGTGCTTTATCTGTGTAACTGATGGAGTTTTTCAGTCTAGAAACACCTCACAGCAACACTGCAGTTTAGTTTACATTCCTTTTACAACCCGGGGATTTAACAAGTATAAGCTAAATATGTTCTGGAGAGATTTCTTGAAAAGAAAGATAACAGCATAGTGTGGCTTATTTCTTCACAGCTCCTAAAAATAAGAAGTCTGGCCTTAAACTAACTTGTGATCAAAAAGCTCTTATAATAGGAGGCATGTTTTTCCAAAATCTGAATGTTTTCAAGCCCTTTTCCAATCTTAATAGCTCTTTCCATGATAGCAAAAAATCCTAAGATTGTATTTTCTGCTCAGAGGGGGGATTTTGTCTGTTTAAGATTCAGTAACACAAGTGCTTTTTGGAAATTGAGTGTTTTGGGGTTTATTTGTTTGTTTGGGTTGGGGTGGGCTTGTTTGTTTGGATTTTTGTTTGTGGGGGTTTTGTTTGTTTAAAAAACCCAAACGTTTTCTGTGGGTAAACAGAGGAAATAATGGCAGCTGAACTGAAGGTGAGAGCTTTGGGAATAGTGACATTAAACATTCAGCTCTGTGTGGAGAGATGTCAGGTGTGAGGGTGAGTGAAGAATCCAAGAGTGGAGTGAGATCTCCAGAAAGCAACCTGGATTTAAATTGCTTATGGAGCTGTTTCTGCTGCCTTCCATCTGCAAGGCTTGGAGCTTCTTTCCCATGTGACAGCAGGGAATAAAGATGGCATAGCAACCTTCATGTTCCAGAGAAAAGACAGGACCTTGTGGCTTCTTTGAGAGGGAGAGAGCTTGGGTTAACTCCGGGTTTCCCTGAGACTCTAACTTCATATTTCAGAGATGGATTCAGTGACATTTGTGCCTGTCACCTGTTGAAAACTCTGCGTTTGGGCACCTCTGTAAACACTCACTCGGAGTCCAAACAAACAGGATTCTCACTTCTCCACTTTTCACAAGAATTAAAATCCCAACCAGAGCTTCAGAAGTTAATTTTCTTCCTGCCTGTGTAGTTTGATACATCATGTTCAGTGCATTCCATCAGACTTATGGGATGTGTAACCTGGCAAAGCAAACACTGCTACTGGAACTTGAGCGTTTATGTTCCCTGATATCCTTGTGTTACCTGTTTAACTTTCACTGATATTTCTGTGACACTTTATTAATAAACATAATGTATCCGTGTTGGTAATTTAATTTTACTTTCAAACCTGGTAATAAATGTTTGAACTGCAGAGCATTTCTGTAGAAGTGTTTTAGCCTGAAGAAATGTTTAGAGGAGAGGCTGAGCTGCACTTCTGCTGATGGCACCGTAATTCAGCGGTGTGTATTCAGAAGTAAATGGTTTTCAGATTAGAACATCCTCTTACAATGAAAACATCCAGAGGGTGAATGTTAATCAGATCTTGTAGAAAAGTGCTGTGTGGATGAAGGACAGGCAGAGGTGGTGAGGTAATGCACAAAATAAATGTGCAGCCCAGGTGGAAATTTTACCACGGGGTTGGTTTGCCAGAACCACAGCAGTCCTGAGTTGTTACTCCTGTAGTCTGGAACTAACTGGAGTATCTAAAAATACTAAAGGCAGGTGTTGGTTTTAAATCACAGAGGGTGTGGTGGGATGGGCAGATCTGGGAACAAACCCCTTACTGAACATCAGCAATGTCACATTTTTAATTTAAATAGTGTTTTAAGAGAAAGTTGTGCATTGTCTCTCCTGTGCTGCAACAAGCAGAGGGTGCATTGTGGGCTACACCACTGACTTCCTGAAGAGTTTGGTTTTTTTTACTGAAGTATTGATAGAGAAAATAGAAGCAGAAGCAGAGAGAATGGAAAATGCTTTGAAAACAGTAAATGTTGAATGTTGGTGTTCTTAAGATTTTTAGGAAAACTGACGTACACTGCATTTTGAAAATTCTGTTGTTCCATGTGACTGCACTATTGCAATGTCTTGATTTAGAAGGTGGAGGGCAGCATTAAACCCATAGAGCTAATTTACTGGAGTAAACCACTATTAATAGAGACACAAAGTGAAAGGTCTGCAATCTGTGTTATATAGGCTGAAATGTGGTGCCTTTGAAGACAGACCAAAGAAAATACAAAAACTTTTACTTGATTCAGGGTTGTGTTTTAATCTGAAGAATGGCAGGTTCCTATATAGAAAGTGAAAAAGAGGAATATAATCTGTTATTAGGTATATCATTTGCATTAAATGTGTAATTTTTTGTGTTTATGTCCTTTGAAAAATAGGATTCAACAGTGGAGCAAGGATGTGTCTGAACTGAAGGTTCATGGGTTCTTGTAATGCTGATGTACAAACATTTTGCAGGGTTCTGTCTGCCACCCTACTTTATATTTAGCATAAAATGTATATTTAATTGCCTCTGAAATGTTTGGAGGTGAACTTTTTAAAACCATATGCCTTTTAACTGGTGCGTGGTATAGGTGTTTACAAACACTGGCCAAATGTGGTGTAGGTTTGTTTAACTCCACTTCCCTAGTAGAGTTCAAGGCAGTGCTGTGACCAAAAGTAAACAGGTTTTGTCATGGCCACTTGCAATGTCTTGTATTTAGGAATCAAGTTCATTTAGTAACTTTTGGCAGGATTTTATTTCTCTTTGTCTATGCCTTGTTCGTATTCAAATTGGAATTGTGCTGAATTTCCATTGTAGCTAAGAGTAAAATATGACTTTGTGTAGGTAATGCTCCTGCACTGAACATAACAAAGAGACGAGTTAATGTAAAGGTTTTGTGGTTTGGGTTTTTTCTAAATGTGAGTAATGTTTTGTAAATGCGTGAACCAAAATGAACATAAATTACATTTTGGCATCATGTTCTATGCCAGACATTGTGGAACAAAGTCATGGCTGGAAAGGACAGAGGTGGAGTGTCTGAAGAAGAATCATTGGTTCAATGTGACTGTAAATGCCTTTGTTGTGAAGAGAGAATGAATGCAGGATTGTAATAAGTAACCACTGATGGCTGGTGTGAGCAATGGATATGGTATTCTGGGCAACTGGAAAGGTTATGGAATGGCTAATGGCATTATTAAAATGATAACAAAGTAAGAATGCCAAAAGGTCAAAATAAATACTAAAGATGTATTGTATTATCTGAGAGAGAATGGGCAAATAAAAAGAAGAAAAAGTGAAGAGTCTTAGAAGTGACCCAGAATAATTTGATTAATGTGGAGTTTGCATAAAACCAAAATTAGGTTAAAAACATTGTTTCAGTGTCCACAAATCTCCAGAAATGTGTAAACAAAGAATAATGCAAGAAAGATGGTATTGGGATAACTGACAGAGAATAGTTTAGAATTATGTTTTTTGGTGCCTCTTGACATTTTGTGCACTCAAATGAACAGGGATATAGGGGAAAACAGGAGATCACAATATAATAGATTTTAAAAAGGAGAAAAAGAAGGTGAAACTGAGGGAGAGGCCAAGAGGAAATTCAGGAAGAAGAAGAAAAAAAGAAAAATGAAGGGCGCAATCTTTAAAATACATAATCATGTATGAACAAGCTGCAAACTGAGAAAGAGACATGCATGGGTTATAGGTTATTTTTTTCCTCTTGTTTATCAAACTAGGAAGAGAATCCGTGTTTGCTTCCTGCTCTGGGGTCTGTAGGGAAGCATGGTCCTTTCTCTCCAGAGGGCTGTGTGTTCCTGAGGCAGTGACTCCTTCCATAGCAGCATTTCTCCCTTTTTTCTTTTTTTTCTTTTCTAAGTCCCTTTTTCCATGATTCAGCAGATACCTTAATGGGTAAAATAAATACAGAGTCCTGGTCAAAGATATTACAGTATAAAGCAAAATTCTAATAGTTCTTTGCTGACAATTTTAGGGACAGAGTAGAAGTTCTCTGTGGTCTTTCTTTTCTATGAATGCAAATATCTTTATAGCCATGCACACACTCACTCTTGCCTGATAAAGAAGTTGAAAATCAAAAAGCTCTACAAATTTATATACATTTAATACTGTTTGCAATGCATAAAAACATATTTCCTAGACTGTGAGTTGCATTAGGTCCTGACTTTTCAAGGTTTTTTGTCAGTCCTGCTGTACAAGTCTTTTCTTCATGCAAACAAGTTGGTATTTTTTGGTGTTTGCATGATGATAATTTCAAAAGACTCATCCAAAAGAAATATATTCATTATATTTATTAAACTAGAACTTCTGCTGCTGGTATATCAGAGCAGCCAAATGCAATGTATGTAAACACTTGTGGAAATCAGATTTTTATTTTACTGGAAGCTAAAGAAACCCCAACCCCTCACAAATCAAAGAAGTCTTGCTATTCCCAAAGAAAGCAGCCAGTATTAAAAGAATTCAGTTTAATTCTAATGAAGGCTATAGACCAGATCGTTGTATTGATATCAAGTTCCTTGTGATTGATGGTACTATAGTGAATAAGAAATTAATTTGATAGACATTGATTTTGTACTGCAGTGTATTGACAATGTGCAATGTGATATCTGCCTTACAGAACTTGACTACTTTCTTATTGCTCTTAAAGGTTATTCTTTATTTCTCTACTTCCTACCTGTTTATTAATATGAAGAAATGAACTCCAACCTTTGTGTTTTGAGCAACTCGTTTGGTTTCACTGGCGTGGGGTGATTTGGCCTGGACCACTTTCCTCCTTTAGAGAAATTAAGTATTTATTAAATCTTTTGCTTTCATAGTTTTCATAACAAAATAAGATTTAATGGATGGCTACATGTACAAAAGTTTTTACTGGGTATGCAGAATTAAAGTCTAGGTGATAATTTCTTCTACCTTCCACCATTTAATTTTTTACTATGTCTTCTTTAAACTCTACTACCTTTATTCCACAACTCTGAATAGTTTCAAACAGTTTCTTTGAAAAGTCATCAAACCAAAGTTTATTGTATAAACTTTGGAACTTGGAAAGCAGTAATACTGATAGCAGTTTGATATTACCTCTGGCTTTTTGTGCTTGTAGGCATAGGAAATTTAAGAGGGTGTCTGACCTACAGTTGCAGAAGAGTTTTGTGTAAGTTATGTCATTAGACCTCTCCAAAGGTCTGTCAAAAGGGTAACTTGCAGCAAAAAATCCACATATCTAAGTTTTTGTGACAAATTGGGGTTATTAGCCTGCTTTACATAAGAGTGTGTCATAGATTTTGCGTAGAGTGGAATACTGGGACAGGTGGAAGCTGGGTATGTGAAAAATAAGTTGCAATTTTCAAAAGGCACCATGCTACTTTAGCAGCTGGAAGTGTATCTGGAACTGACCCAAACCAGAGTTTCAGTTTAACAAATACAATTGTTTGAGTTTGATGGAATTATCTGAGGAAAGAGCTGGGAAAAGGAGCAAAAATTAAACATTTCAGTCAGTGAGCTGGATCATTTTAGAAAGAACTGCATTTTAACATGGAGGACTACTGTGCTTTTTAAAATGTAACGTAATTTTTTATTATGTAACACCTCAATAAAACCCAACCAATTTAACTTTCATTCTTACTTGTGGCATAGGATCTATAGGCCATCCACATGATGTATTTATGGCTGATGTATTTTTCAGCAGTAACAATGTCACATCACATTTTTGAGTTTTAGCATTTTAATTACACACATTTGATTTGAATTGCTTATGCACCTCCTTTAATGTATATCATAAATCAGAAGAAATCAGACAAAGAATCATCTTTGGTGTTGTGTCTTTTATGACTTAGAGTTTGAGACTAAAGTAATTTTATTCTGTTTTTAAATTTGCATGGCCCAGATGTTACTTCTGTGTCAAGAACAAGTGTGAGCCTCCCTAGAATATTTTTGTCAGAACAAAATAGTTACTGTCGTATTTCAATCATTTCCATAGCTGGTGAGGTTCATATCATTTGAAAAATTTATGGACAATATATTACAGGGGAGGACTGCAGCGTGATAAGACAGCACAGGATATTAAAAGAGATTATACATCCCAGAAAAAAAAGGAGATATTTACTGTACTCAGGAACTGCAGCGTGGATGGAGAAAAATGAGAATGGAAAATTAGCTCACAGATAAAAAACCCCAAACAGTTGAAGGTCAAACACTGACAAATTTTGTATTTGAGTAGGGCTTTGTCCCTTTGCTGAGTGTTCTCCCTGTGCTTCCTGCACAGGATAAACTCCCCCAGACCCCTCCTGGGCACTCTGGAGCTGTCTTGGGCCATGGTTCATGGAGGCAGCCGAGCCCTGCAGAGTGGGAATGCAATC
>VYZP01066333.1:142156-172177 GCA_013400635.1 Hypocryptadius cinnamomeus | reverse complement strand
TGTCTAGGCTTTCGACTGCAACAAGTCTCAGGAGGCAGAGATAGCTTTTGAGCCTGTTGATGTCCTGTGCTTTGCTGTGGGGCTGCTGGGAATTTGGTGTGGGACGAAGTCCTTTGCCCCATCCCTGGCTGGTGTGAAGACTTGGGCTGTTCCTTGGAGAGCTCCCGTGGGAAAGGCTGGGGCTGTGATGCCTTGGAATCTCCAAACCCACTTGTTTCCCCAAGAAAAGGGAGGATGCGGGGACGTACTGGTCTGGTACCAGCGTGCAGAGCATGAGAAGTGGCATGGGGCTGGTGCTGGACCGTCCTGGTGGTGTGGACCTTCTCAGCACCACATTCCCTTCTGTCCCCTGCACCCCACAGGGCAGCTGGATCCCCACCAGCTCTGCCCTTCTCCCACGCTGACAGCCCTGCCCCACCGGACCGCGCACCTCCTGCACCTGAGAATGTCATTTTGTCCCGGCTGGCTCTGTCCGTGTGTGCTCACGAGGGGCTGGGCAGCCCCAAACCAAGCGCTCCCCCTCACAGGGTTAACCCCAGCGGCAAAACTGCTGTGCTGCCCGTGGATTCGCTAAGGCAATGATGATTCATGCCAGGGAGAGGCCAGCTAAAACGTGTGGAACTGGCTAAAAGAACCCCGGGTGCCATCAGCACCTCCCCACCGGCACGGCAAGGAGCTGGCACAGAGGAGGGACCGCACGGAGCTGCAGGCATGTGGCTCACTCCCGGGGCTTGCCGGGGTCACCCTGCTGCTCGTTCACCTCTCACAGCACATCCCTCGCTTCTTGCATGTCCCCGTGCCTGGCATGGCTTTGGGGCATTGCCTCTGTTCCCTGGGTTCCCGTGCATCCTGAAGATGCTGAAAATTCGAAGTGCTCTTTTAATTATGTGCCATGAAGAAAGCAGCCTTGATCTTGAAAGGAGGCTAATGATGGGACCAACAGGATATTTTTGGTGGCAGAAGCCCAAACTCCATCTCAATGTATCTTTAAAAGGGAAAAATATCAGGTTTGCCTATGAAATAGTAACTAAATGACATCACCATACACATCGCTGCTGGGGAAGTGATTTAGAGATGCCCTGCCCATGTGAAGTGGGAGCATCTGCTCTCTGCTGGAAGGAGGAGGAAGATCTCACCAACATTAAATTTAAATTAGCCAGTCCTCACTTCCATGCTTCTGCAGCTCTCAGCTCCTGCAAGAGGGTGGCTGGGGTTCACAGGCTTCAGTGGGGGTTCAACATGTCAGTTCTCCATGCCTGACTTTCTAAGAGTGTCAAAATCAGACTTCTCTATCCAGGAAGGCTCCCTGGGTCTGTATGGACCCATTGCAGGGTAGGATTTGGTCTCCACTTGCCCCAGAACTTTGTTCAGCATCTTGTCCCAGCAGAGGCACCCATGCCCCATCTCCCACAGGAGGGTGATGGGAAGGACCCCAGTGTCCCCACACGTGGGACAGAGAAGTCCAAGTGCTTTTGGTGATGTAGAAGTTGCTTTAGGGTGAAGTGAGGCCAGGATGACCCCATCCCAGCATATTGCAGTACCCCCACACCCCAACCTGGGCACCTGTGTCTGCAGCCACTCAGGTGCACTGCTCCCCCATCAGCCACTCCCACTGCGAGCTGCTGGCAGGCTTTGTCATGTTCCACATTATTTTTAATTATATTTTATTTTAAAGGGCTATTAATTACAAAGATTTCCCAGCAGAGGCCTTATATGAAAAAAAAAATATCGGAAAGGAGTAAAAAAACCCTGCCTTACACATCAAGAGTTCTTACAGGTGAACAGGAATATGAATAAAATTGACAGGGGTTAAGCAGTGAAGGAGCAAAGTTTGGGATGTGTAAGGGCCAGTGGCACTCGGGGTGCCTTCAGTTCACGGCCAAGATCATTTGTGGGTACAGAGCCCCCTCCCTGGAGGAAAGACCAGCCATCCCAGCCATCCCAGATGTTCCATCCTGCAGCTGCCAGCTTGGGCAGCACTCACTGGGATGAGATGTTCAGTGGGGTGGAGAGCACTAGCTCTTGCTCATGATCCAGCACCCTGCTGGCTTGACCCCGGGATACCTGGCTCTCGACTGCCACAGATGCCAGGTTAAGCCCCACTATCCCTCTTGCCCTGACCCCTCTCCTGGTTCCCCTAGGGACAGGTTTCTCCATACCTCTGTCCTAGCTATTCTCTGCTCCTTAGAGAAAGGGATACATTTGTCCCATGTCAGTCAGTCACTGCTATGAGTGCCACATGCTCATTTAATATTCATTTATTTTAAAGCCATTTGGATAATTTTCTCCCCAGCTGGCATGGGAAGCTACTGTTTTAGGACTGGGGAAGAGGTGTGGAGGGTGCAGTGCTCACCTGACCTGCCATCCAGAGCTGGGAGTTAGGGGACAGAGTCGGCCTCTCTGGGGAGGGATGTGACCCCCTTCCCCACAGCAGCACAGCCTTTGCACAGGGGTTTAATGATTTTGACCTACCTGAGGTGGGGCTAATGCCTTGGAGTGGCTACCTAGAACAGAGGCTAGACAAGATAAGGAGAATAAGAGTAGGTATTTAATAAAGGCCTTCAATAGGTACACCTTGGGCAGTCAGAAACCTCTGAGAGGCTACACCCAAGATGGACGATGGTCACGAGTTTTTCAGGCAATTATAAGTTTGGTGCATTTACATATCAGGGGTTAATCCTCCAATTACAGCTTCAGGCAATGAAGTCATATTCCCCCAGATTGCCCTTCCCCCCCAACTCACTTTTATTTATACTTTTCTGGGCCTGAGGCAGTAGGGTGTGCTTGAATTTCAGGCCTAGAGGAATTGTTTTGTCTGACCAAAATGTGAAGACAATAACTAACACTCTATATGGAGTTTAGAGCTATACACTAAAGCAGTACAGGATTTGAAAAATATAAAAGCTAAAATCCTAAGGCATCCGGGCTCAGCTGTTCTGTGGTGAGAAAGGCGGCAGGAAACAACCTTTACTAGGGAAAATTTTGAGGACTTTTTTAAAAATATAGGCCAAGATCTGTGTTTTTCGTGCCTGTCCACCAACTCTAAGAACTACTAACCTCTCCCTGCTCTCTCCTCCCCTCCCATGTCTGCCTTTTCTCAATTAGCAATTTGTTCAATTGCTCAGTAGGTGCCATCACAGGTCCACCTCCTGCCTCTTCCTCGCCAGACCTGGAGGCAGGAGGGTGTTTGATGTAGCTCTGGGGTGAAGGCGTTCTCTGGCTGGAGCTCCTGAGCACTCAGGTAAGAGCTCAAGTAGAATTATTGTGCTGAGACCTCTTGCTCTTGTGCCTCTTGTGCCAGTAGAGATGGGTTGGTGATGCCCTTGGGTGCCTCTGGCTGCTATGGAATCTTTGATGGAGACAAGGGGCTTTTCTTGAGCTTGGTGCTGCTGTGAGGGCAGGGCAGTGGCTTCTGGGTGTGCTGCTGTTGTTTAGAAGGTTTCTTTTCTTGCCAACCTGCACATGCTGAGTGAGATCTTAGTATCCTGATCCCTGCTGAGCCCAAGGCTGATCTCCACAGCCAGTTCCATTGCCTGACTCTCAGGTGTTCCCCTGCCTCTGCCCTTCCCCTTGCCTGACTCTTGGTTCTTTTCTCTTTTTGGCACCTTATACCCTTCCTTTCTGAGGCCATTCTTATCTCTGAGGATGCCTTCCTGAGCTCCCTGGGGTGCTGGAAGTGCTTTTATCAGTGCTGGGGCCAAGGCAGGTGCTCTCTGGATGTGCTCTGGCAGGTGCTCACCGGCATCCCGGTGCTCAGCACAGCTGGCAGCAGCAGCGCTTGGGGATCCAGGGCCTGGCAATAAGCATCTAGCTTCCCTCCTGTCTCTTCCTGTCAGAAAGAGTTGAAGATTCAGTTAGAGGGGAAGTTGCTGATAGCGGCAGGGTTGGTGCACTGCTTGTGACCTGTGGTCCTGCTTAGTGGGAACTCAATGAAAGCCAAAGAACTTGGGAGAAAAAAGCAAGAAATGCAGATTTGAGGGGGTTGAAGGATGGTTTAGGGCACAAGTCTTATGAGGAGCAGCTGCGGGAGCTGGGGGTGTTTATGCTGGAGAAAAGGAGGCTCAAGCAGGACCTTATAGCTCTCTGCAAGTGGAAGGAGGTCGTAGCCAGGTGGGGTTTGGTCACTTCTCCTGGGTAACAGCAAGAGGATAAGAGGAAATGGCCACAAGTTGTGTCAGGGGAGGTTTAGGCTGGATATCAGGAAAAGTCTCTTCACTGAAAGAAAGGGTGGTCAGGCATTGGAACAGGCTGCCCAGGAAACTGGTGGAATCATCATCCCTGGAGGGATTTAAAAGATGTGTGCATGTGGCGCTTACAGATATTGCTTCATGGTGGGCTTGGCCATGCTGAATTAATGATTGGAGTTGCTGACCCTAGAGGACTTTTCCAGTCTAAAATGTTCTCTAACTCTACGGTAGGAGGCTTGGGGGTGTGCTCTGGCCCCTGGCACTGCATAATGGTGCCCACTCAGGAGAGGGACCTGAGGCAGCACCAGGCTGGGATGGGAAAGACCTGGTGCACAGCATGTGCTCAGTGGGGTGAGCCTGGGTGTCAGGGCAGGCTTTCTCCTCCAAAACCTCATTCCTCTGAGCTGGGTGTCCAGAGCAGCACTAGGAGCAAGCCAGGAGCTGGGCTGAGGCTCCATGTGCAGGGGGAGAGCAAGGCAGAGCCTCTCTAGGGCATTGGACAGGGACCTGCCTTGATCTTTGCTGGATTCAGCAGAGTTTATTTTCCCGCTGGAGGGAGGAAGCCATGGTAAATGTGAGAGGATATTTAACAGGGACAATATCCAGTGTAGTGCTGGGTCCTTGTGTGCTGTCTTGGGGGGGTGGGTCTGGTTTAGTGCCTTATGATGGTCAGAGCCAGGATGTAGCCACTAAAACACCCAATCTGCCCAGACAGAATAGCCTTGAAAGCGTACTTCCCTCTCCTCTTCATGTTTTCCAGAGGTGATAGAGGTTGTGAAATGTAAATTTTTTAAAGATGGTGGGGGCAGAGAGATTTTTATTATAAATTGTGTTCTGAGCCCCAGAGCTGAAACATGGGCTCAGGTCAGCTCCTTGCTCTCTCAGGAGAATGAGCCACATCGGTGCTACAGCCTCAAGTGGCTCAGCCCTCGCATATGAAGCAATTCCCAAAAGTCAGGACGTGATCAGGCACAGATTGATTGTGTACTAAGAAGTCAAGGTGCAAACATTGATCATGTAGGAAAGTGCTGGTCATCTGCCAACAATAAGCATTCCCCAGCCTAAATTATTAATTCCTTCATGCACGCCAAGTGGATTGCACTGGTCACGGACGTCCCCTTGCACAGTGGTGGTGCTTTGTGCCATAGTATATATTCCCTCCAACTACTTGTCTGGCTCTTCACTTAATAAAGATTGAGAGACAATAAACACATTCATTAAAGAGGAAAAAAATGAAAGATGAAGCCCTGCTTATGGCCTCTAGCAGCTGGTTTCATTAAGTTTCTCCCAAACCCTCCATGGTGGTTCCTGGTGCCAGCACCCAGCCCCTGGGGTTTGGGGATGCAGCACCAGACTGGGAAGACCATGGCATTGATGGGATAACTGGGAAGAGCACGAAAGTGTCTGGATGATGACAGAGGGAATTAGCAAAAGGACCTTTTGGGGGAAATCAGAGGTTTGGATGGGATTATGAGGAGTTAAGGTGCTAGTTTGTGCTGTTTGGAACATGGGGCTGGTGTGTTGCTCCTCACAGATCCTCCACTGCTATCCATAGCAGGGAAAGTATTCTTTGAGCTGTAGGTACTGAGTATAGGAGCATTCCAGCAGGGCTGTGTCAGGGCTGGGGCTGGCAGGAGCAGACAGGTCATTGGAACAGGGAGGGCAGGGAAGCAGGGTGTGTGTGAGGCTGGGTTTGGTGGGTGTCTGTGCTGTAGCTGTGTCAGCTCAAATAGTGTGAATGGTGTTTCTCAGGGAGTCAATTCACTGACAGGGCAGCCAGGAGCCCCTTTGCACAGCAAGGACTCTGATCCCACAGAACTGGCTGCCACTGGTGGGGAGCAAGGACAGAGCAGATTTGCTGCTCTCAGAGTGCTCTTCCACAGCACTTGAGTCTGTGAATTGGTTGTGGGAGGCCTGCTCTGCCCCCAGACTGTGACATCCAAAACAAAATGTGTGTTTTCCATCCAGTTCCAAGGCATGAGAAGATCTTTGGACCTTGTTGTGATTAATCACTCAGCCCTGAGCTGGATACTGTATGGGTTCCATCTATAGCTCCCAGAACTGATAGAAATATTGTCCTGCCTTATTAAAATCACCCACAGCTACTGCAGCTGTGTGTCAACAGCAAAACAAATAGCGACTGGTTCCCATCGGGTTGGAGCCTCTCTGCTGAGGCTGTCTTCAATCCTCCTCCTGCCAAAGTGGTTACAGATGTAGGCTTTCCCTATTGCAGCCCAGAGTAGCTCCTGTGTGGCTGATTCCAAATCCCATTACCATGCTGGGGCTGGAGCCATTTTTGGTGAGCATCAGCTTGGCTAAATCTCTCCCTTGACATGAAATGTTGCTCATAATGCTTTTCCTAGAAGGACTGCTAAGGTAAAGAGTGCAGGGCTGTGCTCCCCCCAAAAACCTCCTAAACTATGTGGAAGAGCAGAGCAAGAGGGCTGTGCTGGAATGCAAGCGGGGCTGCTTCCTCTTCCTCCTCCTCCTCAGGTGTCCCTGTCAGGGGTCTGCTAAGTAATTTGGGGCTCATCACAACTGCTGTTGAGGGCATAACTGATGTTGTAGTGCATGAGTCCCCTTCCTCTTGCCCCTCCAAAACCACCATACCCCTAAAATTCCTGCCACTATTTAAGCTGTCCCTGGCTCACCCTCATCCCTTCTCTCCTGTGCTATCTTTGGTCTAATTAGAAGGCCAGGACTGTGCATGTGAGGTGACTGTGACCTCGTTAGTTCCTTATGCTGTATTGAAATTTCTACTCATTTACATCCCAAATCCCCAAATGTGCAGCTCTGGTCTCCGGGGTCACTTCTTGCTGCTTTCCATCCTTCTCATCAAGGCTCTGGGCTGGAGCTCTGTTCCCTGTTCTTGACAGATCACTCCACTTCTGTCTGGAAGCTGAGCCCCCCTCAAACAAACCCTGTTGTCTGAGGAAGACAAATTCCTGGTCTAGCCTGGGCACAAGGGAAGGGCTCCCTGGGGAGATGCTGTGGGCTGGGGCAGTGCTGGGATGGACTCCCACCCTGAGACAGGGGTGGGCAAATTAACATCCTGGTTGGGCTGTGCCGGGCTCTGGGTTCTCATCCCTCCGAGATCCACAACCAAGATCGCTCTTCCCCTAGCAAGAACATCTTTTTAGTTTAGCATTAGCTCATGCCAAACTCCTGTTAGGCTGGTGGTGCAGGCTTGATCCTCCTTGAGTGCTTCACTTTAAATATAGGCTTGACAGACCATATATCCTCTTCCTTTTTTCCTGTCCTAGTTGAAGGGAGAATGCTATTGGAGATGGGAAGGTTTGCATCCTCTCTCCTGTGTGATGTTGGATCCCTTTATAGGGCAGGTATCTTCTAAAGCAAAATGCTTTCAATTCTCACGGTAAGCATAATTCTTGAAAATGTATGCAATAAACAAAACGAGCCAAATGTAATTAAAATGAAGACAGCATATAATCTGGTAACCCACTTAGAGGCTCAAAGCTTCAGCTTTAAAAAAATGTTTGCTCCAAATCCATTTAAATAAACAGACCGACACACAAAGGCTCTCTGTACATTATTGAGATACAAAGAGAATCGGATCAAAAGCAGCTGTGACCAGGCTGTACATATGTAGCAAGGAAATTGCTTGATCTAAGACTGCACCTTGTACATGCAAATGTGTTTGTGGACCTTCCTGGGAATTGCATTTGTACCACAGCTGAGCTGTTGGGCTGTGCTCTGCCAGGGTGCAAGGGCTGGTGCATGCCCCACTGTGGGAGGGTTGGCTGGGGGCTCAGGGAGCTCTTGGCGTGCTCATGTGCTTTGGCTGTGGCAGGAAGAAGCCAAAGACAGCCAAGCTCTGCCCCTTCCGTGCACACACTGCATCCAGAGGGGGGAATCGCTCAGAAACCTGTAGAAAAAATGGGACTCCCTGTCCTTAGCACCCGTGTCATGAGCTCTCCACTCGTCTGGTGTCACACATGCCATGTGCCTTCACACCAGTGTCCCTCTGGGCTTGCAGGAGGGTCTCCTGGCCCTGCACAGAGGGCTGTGGGATTTGAATCTCCTCTGCCTGGACACTGTCGCTCACAGCTCTGCAGCAGAGCCGGCTGGCCTTGAAATTTTGCCAATAGCAATGTGATTTGTCTCGGGTTGGACAGCACAGGCTGTGAATCCAAGATCAAATGTGCTCCTAGGCCAGCAGGATTTGGCTAAGAGAAGGCATTTTGGGTCAGACAGGAGCATCTGCCTGTTGTTCTTGCAGGTGTTTTTGGACTAGCTGGAGCTCTTGGGAAGGACATGCTCATATTTATAAAAATATGATGGAGCAGCTACTGGGGAAGAGTGAGAAAGCTGTTTCTAAAGTGGAAAAAAATTCAAAGCATTTAGAAGCAGGGTCCTGGTTCAGCCTGGGGATGTCAAAATGCCGGGTGCTGGCAGAAAATCCTTTACTCGGGTCCCGCTGGAGGAAAGTATTACTCGGCAGTGGCCGGGAGTGCCCAGCGAGCCATGCCCCTAGTTCGGGGCCGTGTGTCCCCCGCCTGTCCCCCGGGGCGCTGGCGGCGCGGTCCCCCGTCGTCGGGGCCGGCTCCCGCCGCGGCCGGGACTCGCACCGGCAGAGGGAGCTCCGGCCGCGTCCTCGGGACTCGCACCGGCAGGGGGGACCGGGGGGACCGGCTGCTCCCATGGTTGGGGGGTGACAGGTCCCCCTCCCCTCCTCGGGGCCGAGCCCCTCTGCGAGCTGCTGGCCGGGCTCGTGTACCCAGTCAGCCCGGGGGCGACCGGCTCGGGACGGGGTGGCCACTCTCGAGCAGCCGGAGACTGGGAAGGGGGGAACACCGGGCCGTGACCCACATGCACCGAGCCCAGTAGCACGGTCTCCGCTCTTAGGCGGCGGGGACGGGGCACAAGGCAACCCTTGGGGACCCGCAGCAGGGCGAGGATCTCGTGCCAGACTCAGGCAGCACTCGGGAGGGCTCCATACCGGCTCCTGCAGTCCTCTCGGCACTTTGGCCCTGCCAGCCTTGCTCTCCTGGCGCTCTTCTCTCCCGCAGGAGAGACCGGGCGGGGCAGTCTATTCCCGCCGCATCTCTCCCTCTTGCCTGCCCCCGGCTCCCCCTCTCCCGGTGCTGCAGTGTCCCACCGGGGGTTGCCTGCCTAACGCGGCGTGCGGCTTTCTCGCTCTTCCCTGCCCCCAGCTCTCGGCGCTTCGCGTCCCCGTTATCCCCCGCACCCCCGCAGGGCAGGGGGTGCCCGGCCGCGGTGCCCGGGCGGGTGCGCCCCGTCCAGCCCCGCCGGGGACCGCGCTGCCCGCCCAGCTGTGCCCCCGGACGGACACGCGCGGCAGCCAATGGGGAGGCGCTGGGGGGCCGCGGGCGAGCTCCCATTGGCGGCGGGGGGAGGAGGAGCCGGGACTTGAAGTTGGAGTGAGGGATCCAGCTGTGCGGAGCGCTCGGCTCGGCGCGGCCGCCGCGGGAGCATCCTCCACCGCCGCCCGTCCCCGGGGCGCCGGGCAGCATCCCATCGGCCCGGGCAGATGTTGGGGAGCAGAGGGGACAGGCAGAGCGGCTAAGGGCGGGCCGCCCCCCGGGTGGGGGCCATCACCGGCAGCGGGGGCCGCCCTGCCGCCGCCTCCTTGCCCGCGGCTCGGGCCCCCGAAAGCACGGCGAGGAGGAGCTACGGAGCCCGCAGACAGCAGGGCAGGACGAGGGGGGCGGCCCGGCCCCGGCGCGGGGAGAGGCAGTGGCTCGCCCGGCCATGCCACCCCGGCGCTGAAGCCGCCCCGCCGCATCCCCTAGCCCCCCTACCCCGCCATGGCCGCGCCACTCTAGGCGTCCCACCGGCTCGCCCCGCGTCGCCCCGGCTCCCCCGGGGCCGCCGGCCGGAGGATGGACGAAGATGGACCGCGGGCGGCCGAGGAGGATTCGGAGCCGGGCAGAGCCAAGACTTTCATCCGCCTTAATGACCTGTCCGGGGCCGGGGGCCACCCGGGGCCGGGGGACAGGGAGGCGGGCAGCGGCGACTCGGAGGCGGAGGCGCTGCCCTACCCGGCGCTGGCCCCCGTCGTCTTTTTCTACCTGAGCCAGGAGAGCCGGCCGCGGAGCTGGTGCCTCCGGTTGGTCTGTAACCCGTATCCTTTGCAGGTGTTCGGCGGCGAGGTAAGCCCCACGGGGCCCCCACGCCCCCGGAGCGGCCGTCAGGGCGGGGAATACCTCCTGTCTGGAGCCCGCCGGATGACAGGGAAGGAGCCGTCACCCGCCGTCCCCAGGGTAGCGGGCGGCACCCGTAGACGCTCCCCCCCTCCCCGTTGCTCGCCCGGGAAGTTTTCCGAGCTGTTGCAGGGGCTCGGCGGTCCGTGTCGTGGCGCGGGGCTCTCCTCCTGCGGGGCTCCCCTCCCTCGGCCACCCCGCCGCGATGCCGCGGCTCCCGCGGGCTTCAGCGCTCCGTTCCACAGGGACTCGGAGTGGGAGCTGCTGGGGACCATCTCCCCCGGGGATCGACCGTCTCTGGTCCTGTTTCCTGACACACTGAGGGACCCTAACCCCGGTCTCTTGCCTTGAGGATCGCTTTTTCCTTCCTGACCCCCTTTCTTGCCCATTTTAGGCTCCCTGGTCCCTTCCCTGAGGGTTTGCGAGACGGCTGCAGTCTGGAGGGAGGCGGAGGTTTTGGGGTGGCTGGTTTGCTGCCCAGCTCCAGGGTCCCTAAATAATTCAGGGTGCTTGAGGCCCGTCGAAGGGCCCATTCTCGGCAGTCCCCTGGGGATGCTCCTTGTTTGGACGGGTCGGGGCAGGGTGGGGGTCATGGTCCTGGGCATGCATTGGCCAAGGGCAGCTGTTTGTCAGATCCTAGGGTGAGCCACGACCCCCCAAAGGCTTCTGATCTCCTTCCAAGCTCCCTGTCTGCTCTGGCACAGGCCGAGCCGCCTTAGTCAAGTTTAAGCTTTCAAAAGGATGGGGGGTGGAGAAAAAAAGAAATAGAGCAGACAATAGAAAAATTTCTTCCTTCCACAGTCTTGGTGTCTTTAAAGCTTCCCTTTGGAGTTGAGTTGCAACCAGCACATGGCTTCCGCATGGCTTCTAGCATTCCGAGTATTTTAGCATCCCCAAATTCCAGTTTCATTTATTATTTGTAGAAACAAAACCTCCAAATGAAATAAAATGAAGCGATGTGGCTTCCAGCAGGGGCTGGTGCAGGAGAGGCAGCCACTTCCCGGGAAGTTCCCGCGTCCGTGCTGTGCTGCCGGCGCAAGAGGCAGGCGAGTAGTCTGGGCAGCAGCCCCACATCTGGAGGGGGAGAGGCTGTGCAGCAGCACGGAGGACATGTTAAATGGTACAGAGGACCAGAATACCCTGTGCTAGTCCTTCTCCACTCCTGGTATTCAGGGACTGTTAAGGATTACATCTCAGCTGAGGTTGGTGTGCTTGGTGAAGGTCTGCTGGAGTTGTGAATATTGTTTTAATTGAGCTTCAGCAAAGATTTCTCTGATAAACAGGCTGCCTTCTCTCCTAAAATGTCCCCCAGGAGGGAAAAATCCGAGATTTCTCTTCCCAGTCATGAATGCTCTCAACAGCTTCTCCCCAGATCTCTTTCAGACCAGCTAAGCAGTTCAAACTGCCTTTACTTAAACATCTTAGGAAATCTCACAACTTTGTGAAGCCTTCTGTTGTGGAAAGAAATATTAATGACAGGCTGCAAGTCAGTGTGTTCTTGTTGCCTACTATGACTAATAATATTTGTGATTGCTGGTTTAAATATGTTTCCAAGTATTTATGGTGGTTTTTTTGTTCTTGTTTTTTTTTTTTTTTTTAATTTTTAATCTTTGACATGATGTTTCGCATCTAATGTTAACACTTGCATGTTTTAATGTTTTCAGTAAAATCCCTCACCCCAGTAGTGGCTTGAAATGTGTTTTCTCCTCTGTGGCTGCAAAAACAAGCAGATTAACTTTTGTCCTTGGAAAATTAGTGGTATTGTGGGCACCTGCAAACAACACTGCGAGTCAGGGATGAGCATTAAGTGCAGTCCCACTAGCTGGAATTTTTGTCGCCAATTTTTCACTTGTTACTGACAGAAAAAGGATCTTGCTGGGAGTCCTGGGGCCACAGGGGTGATGCTGTGGATCTTTGAGTCATGTGGCTGCATGCAGCTGTTTGTTTTCAGGGTCACTGACCCAGAATTGGGGGAGTTTACTTTAAAACAACACAAAAAAAAGAAAAAAAGAAAAAAAGAAAAAAAAAAAAAGGCAGTTCAGCCTTCAGATGAGAGGAACACAGTAGCTACTTTGGTACCTGCACTGTGTCCCATCACTTGCTGAGTTGTTCAGCAGAGCATTGTCTTGCTCATCCCTTTGCCTTTCTGCCACTCCAGTGCTGGAGCTGAGCCTGCTCTTGTTTATATTTATTACTTTTATTTTTTTTCCCTTTAGTGTGGTGGCCCTTCTCAGGCTGTAACCTTCTAGGAATTGTGCCCCAGTGTTAAAACCATGTAATGTTGCTGGAAAGTCTTTGTTGCCACCAGCTGCCCTGCAGAGGAGTGACAGTGCTTTGGCTGAGTGGGTGGTGAATCCTGCCCCAGCTCTGGGCAGTTTGGAGCTTTCACTGCCTTCTGCCACTCTCTGAGGTGGATTTTTACCTTTCTGCATTGGCTCCTGCAGAAACTGGATGGGAGGACTCTGGTTTGAGCTGTGCTCGTGGAGATGCAGAGCTTGGGGCTTTTCCAGGCAGATTTGTGGTGCTCTAATCTGACTGATAAAATTTACTGTTGATGGGGCATCAGGAGGAGGTGCAGGACCCACTCTTGCCCAGGAAGGACAGTTTGTACCCCCAAAGTGCAGCTGGAACTCCTGGGATTCTGCTCTATATCCTTGTCCAGGCAGTTAGTGTGACTATGGTACTTGAGGCCAGGTTAGGGGAGGGTGATGGTTGAGGTGCTGAGTATCCAGCAGGGATGCAAAGTCCTTTCGATGTGTTTTTTGAGGGTTTTCTGCCATGTTTCTGTCTAGAGCATTCTCTGCCTGGACCAGGAAGCTTTTTCTCTTGCTGTCTGGAGCAGAGATGTGGGGTTCTGTGTTGCTCTCCTGCTCCTCCTCTCCCTTAAGGCTAGAAAGAGGTCATGAAGTTTGTCCTCATCCAGAAATTTTCCAGAGCCTGAAACCTTGGGATTTTTAACTCTAAACATGTACCAGATGGCCAACCTGTCTTCTTCCTCCACTCCATTGTGGTCTTTGAATGAAAACCTCTCTGGGAGCCATGAGGACCTGAGGGGACGAGCCTGGATGACAGCCTGCATTTTCCTGGTGGCTCTGGGGTAGAAGGTTCTTCCCTGGGTGAGAACTGCCTGGGTCAAGAGGGAAGAAGGAGCAGGGACAAGTTCAGTGGTCACAGTGCTGGACCCACAGGCTCAGAGATGGGAAGGGCTGTGGCACATGCAGGGTGTCCTGGTGTGTGTGCTGGAAAGGCTGTGAGAGGAGAAGCAGGAGTCTCTGAGGGGGAGAAAAGAGGAGGCAAGCTGGTTACTTGACTTTCACTTGAAAGCACCACGAATGATGGGAAGATGAAAGGCTGTATCAGGGTCTGTGCCAGGCTGCTCCTCTGATCAGAGACAAGAAACAAGGCTATTTCTTGAGAGTTGTGGAGTGATTGAAGAGCGGGGATGGAGAAAGTGGGGAGGATGCTACCACTTGGCATTAAGAGCTCTGAATAGAGAAATAACAGTGTAACTGAAAGGGTCTGTGATATCTATTGTAGTATTGAAAACTGACTCATCCCCCATGCCTGCCTGTCTGCAGAGTGCTGCTGCCTGGAGAGCAGCATGCGGCAATGGGGCACTACAAAACCCTGCTGGAAGGTGCCATTCCTGGGGAGACATACCCATACTGGCTGAAATCCTGTTTTTTTCCTCCTGGTTTGGAGGGTGAAGGGCAGCTCTGCAAATTCCCTCTCTGGGAAGGGGAGGTTTGGGTGGTGCCGGGAGGAGTGCTCCCATCCTGCCTGGCTGCTCTGCGGCACAGTCCCTGGGACTTGGGGTTTGGGAATGGCTTTGGCAAAGAAACACGTCTTGATCTGGTCACAGAAACCAGCCCTGCCTTCTGTCGGCAATAAAACAGAGAGGTCTCTTCCAGCAGCTGCCTCACATGGCTCTGCTCACTCCCCAGTAGGGAGAGGTGGGTGACTGAAGCTGGGACCTGGGGAGGACTGATTGCCCCCAACTCCTGTTGGAAGTTGCAGATGCCCAGACACCTCCAGGAATGGGTCTGGAATCTCCATGGCTTCGTGCCAAGGTGTAGCTGAGATCTGCACCAGGCTGGCTCACAGGATGGCTGGAGCTGCTGTGCTAGAGCTTGGTTCTTCATGGAAGGCAGTGCTGGCCCCATTGAGAGCACAGTCAGCCCCTGCTGAGCTCCCACTGTGCCCTGGTCCATGTTGGAACCACTCTGTGCTGGTCTGGCTGGATTCAGCTCTTCAGGAAGGGACATGCCCGTGTGTCCAACTGCACCAGAGCCAGGAACCTCCTGCCTGGTGGGGGTGAGACCTGAGGCTGCTCAGCTGTGTTGTGGTTTGGGCTCCCCAGCCCCAGCAGTGGCCCCCAGTACCCCTCCTCATGGGAATGCCTGTGGAGAGGGCAGTGGGCAAGTGGAACCCCTGTCACCTTGTGGAAGATTGGAGTGTCCTCACCCCCTCAGCCATGTCAGCTCATGGGGAGAGCCAGACACTGCTTATGCTGCTCTTTGAAGAGTTCAGTGTGATGCAGTGTTAATTTAATTTTTTTTTTGTTATCAAAAGGGTGTGTTTTTTGGGGCAAGTGCACGTGGTGTCCTTACACTTCTATACATTTGTTCCAGCCTCACTTCTGAGTTTAACAAAGCAAAACGCTTTGATTTGACAGGTCAGAACTGAAATGGATCTTGTTTTCATTTAAAAACCCCACAAAGGAACCAGAATCCGTTTGCTTCACTTGTGTCTGATCCATCCCAGAGCACCTGAGTTTGTTTCTCTCCCCTGACCCAGTTCACTGGCTGATGCCTCCCACCCCTCCCTAGACAGATGGAATTTCTCCCACTGTGGCCAAGCCTCTACTGTCTCTGTGCCCCTTCCTTTGCTCCTGGGGAGAAAAGAAACCTGGTTTGTCTGGCTGATGCCCAACCGAGGGGTCTTCCACAGCCCCTTGGCCCTCCTGGCTGGGACAGAGCATCCTGCTGCCACCAGGGCAGGTGCTGGTGGCTCCCTGGGCTCACTCCAGCTCCTGCGTGATGATCTCAACCCATCACCCTTTAGCAAGGGCAGCACAGAGGTGCTGTGGTTATTTCCCTCCTCCCAGGAGACAAATAACTGCAAATCCTCTTCCCTGCTGTTCACAAACCTTTTGGGAGCTCAGCGGGAGCAGCAGGCGGTGTTCACTTCCCAGAGCTGGGTGCAGTGGCCAGCGTTCCTCTAATCCCTGCCTCCCTGGAAGAGCCAGGAGCAGTTTGATCCTAATCTAGGTGACACCTCATCTCACCAGCAATCTCTGGACCCGTCCATCGCCCAGCTGTGCCGGCAGCCAGGCGCTTCCTTTGCTCCCTGCGTGCGTATATGTTTTATAAGGAGATTCTTCTGCGAATTCCCCCTTCCAGGCTGTTGTGTCACATCTGGAAGTTTGTGTAGGAGTTTATCCAAGNGGGAAGTTGTCTGCCAAAAAGGAGACTGGAGCAGAGGAATCGTAATGACTTCCAGAAGTTTTCTTTCTTCCTTTCTTGCTTTCTGTCCCTCTCTCCCGGCTCACAGACAAAAGGCTCGGCCTCATGCAGTTCGTGGTTATGTCATCCCAGCACGGGGAGCCCCGGCCAGGAGGGGTGGCCCCATCCTGCCTGGGGACCCTGCGCTGCTTGGGGACAGTTCTGCTTCGGCTCCTTGTAGGAAACCCAGAATGCTTGCTCCCATGTGAGGTGGGGGAGCATCTCTGGTGAGTTGCTTGGTATCAGCTCACAGAATATTCTGAGCTGGAAGGGACACACAGGGATCATCGAGTCCAGCTCTTAAGTGAATGGCCCGTATGGGGTTGCTTTTCATCTGGGGCCAGGAGTCGGGGCAGGGTGTCTGGGAGGAGATCCCAGCTCTCCCCCAGCCCCCCATGCCCAGGACAGGAGGGGCAGACATGGGGTTGGACCACCCCAGCTGCCACTCATCCTTGGGGCTGACGTGTCTCCCATGAGACTCCCTGCCCTCAGTTTGATGGGCTTTTGTGTTCTCTGCCCTGTTCAGTAATGCGGGCTGTTGGAGCCAGTCTGGAAATGCTCAGGATTTTATGATGCACAGAAAATTTTCTGCTTTCTTCTCCCCCTGCACCCCCTGCAGAAGCTTTGTTGTCGTGTTGAAAAATTCTGCTTTCTCATTTTTTATTTTAAACTCTCTTTCATTTTTTTTCCCCCGTTCTGAAAAGACCAAGTTTCGGATTACCCCAAGTTCCCTGCCCAGGTTTTACTCAACTCTTCTTTTTTTTCTGCTGTTTTGCTGGAAGGGAGCAAAACCTTAGGCCAAAATGAACCTCCCTGATGGCTTTTTCACTTGGATCATGAAATAATTTTCCCTTGGCAGAGGACCCATGGGGAGCCTTTGCCCCTGGCAGCTTTGCTGGCTGGGAGTAGAGTCTGAGGGAGCGGGGCCGTCCTTGGGGAACTGTGGAAGGAGCATCCAGAGTCAGGTTGGGAGGGCTTTGAAGCTTCACTGTGGTTTGGAGAGGGTTGAATTTCCTAGTTAACTAGGAGGCCTAAGTGTTTCTGGGTTTGTTACAAGGCCAGATTGTGGCTTTCCCTTCCTCTGTGCCTTGGCTCTCTGCTGAGCAACCTAGACGTGAAATGTTCCCTTTGGATGGTGATGCATGCAGAGGTTTCCCCCAACCTGGATTCATTTGGCTTTGACTTTTTTCAGCCTTGGCCTCTCACCCAGGAATCTGGCCTGGTGCTAAGGAATAAAACAAAACCAAAACAAAACAACAACAAAAAAACCAACCAACCAACCACCAAACAAACAAACAAAAAGAACCCCAAGACAACACAAAAAAATACAAAAAAAAAAAAAAGGAGGAAATTCACATGGTTTTATATAATGGAGTGAGTAACAACCGGTCGTGCTTTGGGATGCTCTCACATCTGCTTCCTACCAAAGCCCCAGCAAAGAAGCTTCGAGCAGATGGAAAACCCACATTTTTCAGCCTGAATATTTGCTGAGAGGAGCTTTGAGGCTTGCTCTCTGTGCTGGCTGTGGTGGTGCTCGTTAGTGCCTTATGGGAAAGGGGCTGTTGGGGCGCCAGGAACAGCATCCCATGCCTGGTGTGCGGCACAGCCGGGCAGGTCCTGGCGGGAGCTGCAGCTGTGCACACGTGCGGGGGACTGGGATGTGCCTGTGAAGTTCATTGGTTTAGTCACAAGTGGATGGAAATTGTCCATTGGTTTGGCTTCCGTGCCTGAAATGTTGTTTTGGTTGGGATTTTTAGCACGTTTCCTAGGTGCAAGGGACTGCCGGCTGTTTGGTGTTGGGGTTTTCTTGTCACCCGTGTCATCCCAGTTTTCTCTCTCTCCTCTCTCTGCCGGGATGCAAAATCCAAGGGCAAGAGCAGAAGAGGGCTGAAAATGGGAACAAAATGCTAAAGAGGTGATGACTGAGAGCTGGGAGCTTGGCACAGACTAGCTTATAAAGAAAAGGGGATTTATTTACTGTAATCCAGGTGCTAGCCCCACACTGACTGGGTTTCTGGTGCAAAGCATCCTTACATTTATCTTTCATTTGGTTCTCTTCCAAGAGGTTTCTCCCAGTGCATCCACTGAACCAGCTTCAAGATGCTCCCTAACCCTGGGGGCTGAAGGCAAACCCACAGCCAGCAGCAGTGGAGCTGGGCAAGGAGACTCACAGAGCTTCACCCACCTTGGCTGCCCAACCACCCCCGGGGGGTTTTATGCCTGCAGGATTTCCTGTGATTCATACCTTAATCAGGTCAGGTTTTGAAGTCCCTCCTCCTGCATTATTGATGGCCTCTGTGCTCCCTCCCGAGATGCTGGTGGCCAGAGCAGCCCAAGGCAGAGCCCTCCCCTGCCCAGATGTCGAAGAGGACTTGTTAATGATTTGTTAATTCGTTAGAAAGTGTTTGTTAACCCATGGTGAGGCTGAAGCTGCCTTCTGGAGGGCAGGGCTCACCCCCATGCCTTCGACTCCTGCTGCCAACAGTTATTTGGTGTTAAGCTGCCAGCCACAGCTATGCAAGTAAAGATGCTAATCATGAGTAAGGTTCATTTTTAACTCTGGGTTGAGACTAGTCTTGGGAAGAGCCCTACTCTGGGAAGGGGAGAAGGTGGTGGGAGCTCTGCTGTGGGTGGGTGTGCAACTCCCAGGGCCAGGTTGTATGGATCCTGTGGAAGGGAGCAAATGTCTCTGCTCCTTCTTGGCTCCAGGGTCTGTAGGAATAAAATGTTCCTTCTGCTGTGGGTGAATGAGGCTTCTAAGTGCATTTGATGGGCTGCTCTTTAACCACCCTCCTCCGCATCAGTGCTAGCTGCTAATAACATGAATCCCAGGTCTGGGCTGGTGGTCCCTGTGCCTGTGTTGGATGCAAAATGTCTTTAATTTGGGAACCATCATGTCTGGATAGCCTGGCTGTAGCAATTCTACCTTAATGAGAGGAAAAAACTCCAGTAAGAATGATAAATAAAGGAGCCCTCTGATGCTCCATTGAATTAATGTTTATCCAGGCAGATAGGGAGGAAAGGAATTAAATTAATATCTGACTTGTAACTGCTACTGTATGTGATTATTGACTTATCTTGCCTTGGAGGGCCATAAATATGTCTCAGGATATACCCCTGAGACCATAATCTGCTCAGGATCACTGTGCAAGTCTGTCTCTGATGTTCATTCAGAGATTCATCCTGACTTCTAGGGTCAAAAATCCAAATTCCTCTGACAAAGGACCTAGCCACGTGCAGAGGGGAACGTGTTTGCACTATATGGCAAGCATACAGCATAATTCTTGAAGGTTTCTGCCTTGTATAAATTGCTTTATTGTTTTTGATCCATGGCTGGCTCAGCGTTGGAGGGTGTGGAGCCTGATTCAGCTCAAAGAAGAGGTACAGGTGAAGCTTTTTGGCTCTGGAATTGGGATGGATCACAGCTGGAGTCTCATACTCTTATCCACTGCCTTTCTCCCTGTCCTTGAGATTTTGTGCCCCTTAGGCAATTGTTTGGGGGTTAAGGATGGCTTGGGGGGATAAGATGGGCCTCTCAGCCTGCCCCTCAGTAGCCCTGGCCCAGGGCTTGGGGTATCCATGAGCCTGGGGAGAGGAGTGAGCTCTTCCCTTTCAGCCCTTGATGCTGCGTGGATGCTTCTGTTGATGAGCCAGTGGATGACCCCAAGCACCCAAAACCATGCTGGCCATGGGGGTGGCACAGGGCGTTTCACAGCACAGTGTGCTCAGTGTCCTGGGGCTTTGTTACCACACATCTGTGGTGCACACAGGGCCAGCAGCTAGGGAAACAGATGGATGGTGGCAGCAAGAGCCAAGCTGACCTGTCATGTTCCCCTCATGAAACTGAGCTGGAGCATCCCTGTGTGGCTGAGCGGTGGCAGGGTGTCCTTCCTCTAGATGTGGTGGGCGTTTCCACCTCTTGGGCTCTGTTTTATGTAGGGGATAACTCGCTGCCTGTGTGACTCCCCTTTCAGCAGTGTGTGTTCACCCCATTCTCTGGCACAGCCAATGTTAGTGCAGGAGTCTCCAGGCCATGAATGGTGCTCTGAGCCCCCAGATCTCTTCTTCTCACCCATTGCCTCAGGCCCTGCTGCCTGGAAGGGCCATTGCTGTGGTAAGGGTATTTTTCAGGATGCTTCTGTTTTTTCCTTCCATGCTGTCCCTTAGGATGGTGCACGTCCTGCCCCACAGCAACCCCCTCCATACACCAACACACTGTTCCCATGGGAGCAATTTCCCCTGCTGTGGGCAAATCACAGCCCCTTGTTCAGAAACTGCTCATGGCAGCAGTACAGGGGAATCCTGTCTTTTTCCAGGAAAAGAAGAGCGGAGGAGCCCAAGGCCAGCACGGGGTATCTGCAGTGAGGGTGGAGACACTTCTGCCTTCATCTCAGTAAATGGGCTCTGGCTCCTCCAGCAGCGGATGTTCACATCTCAGCTGGGTTCTGGACTTATCTTTGTGCTGGGCTTTGTTTTCTCTTGTCTTGTAGCCCCATGAAGCTGGGCTGTCTCACCTCTGGGATCTCAGAGGGTTGAGCAAGAGGGGGTCAAGCTGCAGATCTCATGGTGAACCAGGGGGTGAAAGGAAAGTGCTTGGTAGTGCCTTCCCTGCNAGTTGTGATCTCTGCATTTCATTTTGCAGTTCAGCTGGAAAGATCTCTTTTCCAAATACACCCACACACAGGCACAGCAAGAGAGGAGAGTGAAGGGGAGGGAGGGAGCTACTCAAGGGGGGTGGGGCAGCATGGGCAGGGCTGAGGACCATGGCATGGGCACTGGGAGCCTTTGCAAATCTGACTGAGAATAGTCCATAGCCTCTGTCTGAGGGCAGGAAATGCCTCTGCCCTGTATCTCAAGGCCATGCAGATTCTTGTGAATGCCTGGCTGCTTTAGTCCAGAGCAAAAAGGGGCTGAGAGGAGCAAAGGTCCCTGAGCATAGCCCTTGCCTTGAGCGTGGAAGTGGCCCTGAGAGCATCTGGAGGGACTCCAGGGCAGTTTTAGAATTTTCCACAGTGTATGTGTGGGTACATACATGCCCCCACCATGGGCTGAGCAGAGCCCAGGACATGGCTGCACCATGGTGAGACCTGCTTTTGCAATGGAAGAAGAGCAAAAGCACAGAAAGAAGTCATAAAACTCCTTTCCCAGTGACCTTCAAGCCAAAATGATCTTGTTTCCAAAGATGAGCCAGTGCTAGAGAGATTCCTTTAGTCTGTAACTCCCCATCCACACTGTCTCCCTCCAGGGCCTTCCTTGCCAGCCGGGTCCTGACTCCAGCTCTTGGATTCTGGAGGAGCTGGTGGGAGATGCATCCTGCATCTCCCAGTGCTGTTAGGGATGGGGTTAGTGGAAAGCAAATGAACCTTCATCCTGGTGGGCATCTAAATGTGCAGTAGAGGGTAAAAGTGAGGAGCTGGACAGATGGGGACTTGGTGTTGGTAGACGGTTTTGGAGAGGTACCTCAGCCTGCCTAAGCTGGGAGCTGACAGTAACCTTGCCTCTATGTCAGCGTGCCAGGGCAATGTGGGGACAGTTACCTGAGCCCC
This sequence comes from Hypocryptadius cinnamomeus, assembly GCA_013400635.1. Classification (NCBI taxonomy): domain Eukaryota; kingdom Metazoa; phylum Chordata; class Aves; order Passeriformes; family Zosteropidae; genus Hypocryptadius; species Hypocryptadius cinnamomeus. The sequence continues at coordinate 150,755 of VYZP01066333.1, read as the reverse complement.
CAAGTCTAGGTCCTTCCCTGACTTCAGGGCTTTAGAGCAGCTTGGGGTGCTGGGGTGTTGCCACAGGTACCTGCACTCCCGCCCAGCTTCCCCTCGGGCCCCTTGGTTGGATGCTGGTGGTGTATCTCAAGCTCAGCCCCCGCACACCGAGTCCTTCCATCACCCCTTCGGGTCAGTGTGTGATTTTTTCCATCGCTCTGAAGCGGCTGAGCTCATACAACAATATTCCCTGGGCCAACACCGCTCCTTTTTGAAGTTCCTTGTTTTGGTGTTCCTCAAGCTCTGTTTCCTCAGGCATGAAATACAACACCCCTTGGCACTGGAGGCTTTCCCCGATGCTGTGGCTTTGGTTATCCCCCGCATCCTGCTGCCAGGTGAAACCACTGCCCTGTCCCTGAGCTGCTGCTGGTGGATGCCATCACCTCACTAGCTCATCACAAGGCTTAAAAGGTGGTAAAATAGGATCCTTTGGCCACCTCGGCATGCCGCAGCATGCCGCCAGTGGAAAGGCAGCCACTGGAGCGTGCTTGGGGCCATGTTTGTCTTAGCCAGTGGCTGCAACTGCAGCCAAGCAGTGAAAATGCCAGAGCGGTGAGTTTATCCCACGATGTTTGATTGTGGTCATGGTGGAAGCTGGGTCAGGAGTGACAGTGGAGGATGCAGCAGAAAAGAGCAATTTCAAGACAGTCGCAAAAATATTTCATGCTGCTAAAAGTCGGGATTTTCTCCTTTGTTTTTCCTCCCCTGCTGCTGGCTGTGCTGGCGGTGAGGTGAAGTTTATGGGAGAAATAGTGCGGTTCTGGGAAATATTTTGCCTTGCTTGTATTGTTGAATTTTTTTTTTTCTGGCAGCAGATGAAGGAAATGGGAACACAAACAGCTTGGCCGGTAGGGTATTGGTCCAGAATCAGCCTGGGCAGCAAGAGGCTGCTTTGCTGGGGACAGAAAATACTCGAAAGCGGACGGGGTTTTCATTGTTTTCATTCCTCTCCCTTTCTGTCCCTGTGCTCAGCTGGCTCTTCGGATGCTGCTAAACGAGGGGTGAACACATCTTGCTGTTAAGGCAAGGATGTGCGTTGATGCTCTTGGCCTCCCGTGTGTTTTCACTGATTAAAATCTTAAATTCTTCCATTTTTTACAAGATTTTGGGTTTCTGTGCCAAGCTGGAGAGTCTCTATGGCAACTGCTGCAGGCAACTTTTTTCTGTAACCCTTTTTGAGTTTTTTTGGAGATGGGGTAACAGAATGAATGTCTGGTGCTGAAGCAGCAATAACTACTTGAATACCCCAAATATTTGGGGTGGTGAGTGCTGGGAGAGCAATGGAATTGAAATACAGAATTGTTTCATGCCCATGAAGCCAAGCACCTGGGCCCTCACTGGACCCCTCACCCCTCTGCTAATTATAGTGTTTTTTGACTGTGGAGAGTGCAGAGTCCCATCCACCCCCACCCCAAGGCCAGGGGCTTCCCACTTGGGTCTGTCATTTCTGGAGGACTTTAGAGCCATTCTTGGAGTGTGATTGCAGCAACATTTCAAGACACAATTAAAACCTGAGCCTTTTAGGAAAAGTTGCAGCATATAATAGAAAGGAAACCAGCTGGGCTACATTGAAGCATAATAGGTTTTGGGAGTAATTTTTAGAATCCTATACTGTAGGTCTTTCTAGAAAGATACTATACAATTTAATAACATGTTATATTCCTATATGTTATATTTAAATCATCCTATAGTATCGTGTAGGAGGAATCTAATTTTCCACTACAGGATAATATACCTTTCTATAGGTTTTTGGCTGTGGTTTTTTTTTTTTTTATTATTATTTTGGTCCATTGGAGTTAAATGAAAAAATTACATCCTTCCTAGGAAAATCAAACAGAATGATGAGAAAATAATACCCTTAATTTATTTAATAGAGCGTGTGAGTATTTTCCATAAGGGTTTATATAGCTGCATAAAAACCCATTTAGGGCCTGTTGGGGAGGTGATTTGAGATAGGATGGAGATGCATTCAGATGCTATCCTGGCCAAGCAGTGTGGGGGCTCTGAAATGGGGCCTGGGATTGTCTAAAGGGAGAAAATTAAAAATAAATAAAACCCAGGACTTTCTTGCATCTCTATTTCCACTCCTAGGATGCAGTTAGAGAGATGATAGAGTGGTGGGTGCAGGGCTGTGGCATGAACTGCTGAAGCACGGTGAGACTGGGGGCTGAATCTTGTGTCAGGGGCTGGAGAAAGTAGCAAGAAGCTCTCCAAGCTTGTAAAAATGCTTTGGAAGTAGCATGCAGGGTCTGTGCCACCCTGTGTGGCTGTTTGCATCAGGCTGAGGGAGGCAAGAGGGTGGTCCACAGCAGGGCAGATGATGCTCTTGTCTGCATTTTGCAGCACTGTCTTGTCTGTAAGGACTGAGTTCTGTGGTGGTTTTGCCTGGTGACGCATGGATTTGGCCATACGAAATCCACCATACAAAGTGGGGCAAAGATTCTCTGTGCTGTGCTGGTGGGCAGGTGTGACAGGGTTCAGTGGGCTGATGGCAACTGGGTCCTTCCGTGTGCTCACCCTGCTTTGTGGGGTCTTTGTCAGCTGTAACTACACCAGTAAAGGCCCGTGGCTAGGGTGCTCTGCTCACTTATGGAGAAGACACCCCATGAGCTGGGGCACGTGCGGTTCTTCATGGAAAAGTGCAGGACTAGGCTCCCTCTTCAGCTTAGCTTGGAGCTGCCCGTCCCTGTGGTGTCAGAGACCTGCATGGCCAGGTCCCCACCAGCATCCTACGGAGCTGGTGCCATCCCAGAGAGAGAGAAAAGGGAAAGGTGGTAGCCTTGGTCCTTACTGATCCCCAGAGGACAAGTGCCTTTTAATAGCCATGGCAACTAATAAGCCCTGCGTGGTGACAGCCCTGCTGTCTCCATGGAAACGGACCGAGTATCACATAGCAACTTGTGCCTCATGTACCCATAGAAACGGCCCGGTAGCTTTTTAGCATCCTCTGTTAGATCTCTGCTCTGAGAGGTGGTGGTGGGGTTTATCCCGAGGTGAACCCACTGCTGCAGGGAGGTGGGGCTGGGGTGAAACTGGCGAGGAGGGTCCCAAGGGCTGCAGGAAACCAGGGGCTTTATGGGAATCAGACATGTAAGATGCCCTGCGGGCATTCCAGTAGGGTGTTCCCAGGCTGATGAAGATTTGGAAGGTGTTTGCTATCTAGTTTTTATCTTCCTCATGACAGCAGCAGGACTTGGGGGGAGGGAGGGTGTGCAAAATAATTTGAATTTTAATCTGATGGGTTTTGGATTACTGAAGGAAAAGAAATATAAAAGATGCTCAGGGCTGGAGGGCTGGAAACCACCTCACCACAGGCAGAATGGTGTCACAGTAGGATACTCACAGCTGGGTTTTCTTTGTGGTTTCTGGAGTCACCTCATCCTCAAGCTGGGGTTTTCCAAGCCACCAAAATGAGGTGTAGAGGCTGGGAGTGCCCCTCCTCTGTGGGCAGCACTCAGCAAGGGGGAGGCAGCAGGACACATGCGGTCTCTACATGCAGCCTCTGCCATTTCTTGTTCAGCAGCTCATTAACCAGCCTGAGCTGTTACAGGTTAATTAGGATTTGTAGCTGGTGAGTGTGAAGGGTTTGCTGGGGTCACACCGTGCTAAGGTTCATGTAAAACACTGTGGATGTCAAGTTGCCTACACATGCTGGGTGCAGCAGTTGCTCTGAACTGCTGTAGCAAACAGCTGTAGCCTTCCCCAAATTTATCCACTAAGAGGCTGAAAATTTTAAGAATTCTTTTATTTGGAGCTGTTGGAGCATTTCTTGCAAATGTGTTTCTTCCCCCATTGTCACAATGTGTTTTTAATGGGAAGCCTGCGTGGACACTTAGGAGTATCCCTGGTTTCTGTAAACATTCATGTGAATAAATGTGATGGGTTTGGGAAGGTTTACAGGTTTGGTGTTTTAAAGGCTATGAACTAACTGAACTGGTTAATTTTTTTTTTTTTCTTTTTTTTTGGTTGAACTTTCAGACCTACCTATTGTCTCTTATTTATTTTTTTTCTCACAGATTTTGTTTGGTCTATGGGGGGCTGGGAGACACTTTTAGGTAACACCTTCAGCAGTGTCCAAATCCCACTGTTGTTTTGGGGAATGGGAGCTCTGACTTTGCTCAAGTGCTTTTTGAGTGGGACTGGGGAACTTGGAAACTTTTGGAATTTGTGCTGTGGTTTGTGTGCTATGGGAATATAAATGTGAGTCAAGAGCAGGTGCTGTGGGGGAGGTGTTTTCTGTGGGGTTGTGGGTCCATCCTGGTCAAACATGAAACCGATGCCATGATGGATGAACATTAAAACTGGAAAATCTGTGCTGGAGCTCTTCTGGCTATTGGGGCTGGCGGTAAAGAGACACCTCTGTGGTTGTGCTGTGCCCTGATTGATGATCTCAGGCCTCCATTCAAGCAGCAGAAAGCTGGTTAAATAAACAAACAAATAGGGAATTGCAATAAAATTTCCAACTGTTGGGCTTCCTACCCTGACAAGTATTTGCTTCTGGGATGGGAGTTACCCCTGGGTTCAGCAGGTACCCCCATGCCAGCACTGGGCAAGAGTTGCCCCCTCTGGCTCCCTGGCGCCCATCCTGCTGTGTGCAGGAGGCTCAGTGATAACGGGATCAGCGCCGGCCTCAGAGGAAGGTTGCAGCCTGCTCAGCGAGGTTTAATTAAATCTGAAATCCCGGCTGTTTTCTCCTGGGCTTTGGCTTGGGATGCCACGGGTAGGGAATCAGTGAAAGGAAATAAAGATAATTAGAGCAACTCCAAGGGCTGTTGCACTCCCGGCGAGTGGGGGGCTGGAGGCTGGGTGGGCTGCAGAGAGACTGAGCTGTGGTGCTCCTTTCAGACATGCATGGCATGGATGGGATCACTCCCAGGGAACGACTGAGCTACCACTCCAGCTGAGTGCTGTCCAGGTCAGGGATTTGTTCAAAGCCACAGCTCAGAGCTGGCAGTGCCATTTCCAAAACCCCCTAAATGACTGGGGAGCTCTGAGCTGGCAGCAAACATCCCCTGCAGTGGGTGTCTTTTCCTCCCATTTTTTGGGGACCTGCTTATTAAGGCTGTGAAGAGTCTGGCTATAAATGAGATAGAAATGTACACTTAACACCACATCTCCCTAAGGCCAGTGTAGATATTCTGGTATTTAAACTAGCAGAGCCAAGGGGAAGGAGACAGCAAAGGGGAAAAAAAGAGGAAAAAAGGAAAAGTAGCTCTAATTGAGGTCAGTATTTGAACAGTGGAGATCAATTAATTCTCCTGAATCAATAGGTCTGGGTGACTGAAATAACACATCCCCACCAAGGGCTGGTACAGGCTGAGAGCTGGCCTGGAGTGAGCTGCTGCTGTGGTGGAGGTTTCAGTATTGGCACAGACTTTGCTGTTGACAGAAGTTTTGGTGTTGGCAGAGTTATTGTTGTTGGCAGCCCTGAAGGATGCTGAAGCTGCTGGTTGGCTGTCGAGGGCACTGGTAGGCACCTTCCTCTGCCTTCAGCCTTGCAGGAACGTGTGAAAATCTACTTATACCCCCAAATCACAGTCCCTTACCCACTACACTTCCATAACCAATTCTTCAGGCTAGAGTAGATTAAACTGAGTGGGTGGGGAAGATTCCCAGCCAGGAAAGGTGGGGTGCAGCCGAGGTGCTAAGCAGTGCTTCCCCCCTAGGTCCCCATCAGGATGGATGGGAGCTGTGGACATCCCTCCCCTCACTTTTGGCCAGCTGAGCCTTTCCAGGGTGGTGGCTTAGAAAATGCGCAGCATTCCCAGACTCACATTTTTATTCTCCTTTATTGCTCTTCCAAGAAAACCCGTGTGGGGGGGGGCGGTGGGAAGAGGAGATTATCACGTTAGCGTTAAATACCCTGAGGGAAGGTGGGGAGGGCGGGTTGTTTTTCCTAGTCTATCTCCCAAGGACAGCCGGGCTGAGCGGCAGCACGTGCTTGTGGAATGTGGCACCCATGGGTGCAGCCGTGCTGGGCAACACAGTGTGGACGCAGTCAATGCCTTCCCGGCGAGTCTGCACCCCCAGCAGGCAGGAGAGCACAGCAGGGAGGAGGAAAAAACTCCTTGTTGTTATTATTCCACAAATTTTATACACTGAACTGATGCATATGGCAGATGAGATGATTTGCCTCCAGGCACACAGGAAAAATGATGTGAGGCAGGATCTTTTTGGCAATCCTGCGTCTTAAACGTGAGATGAAATCTTCTGGGATGGGAAGGCGGTGGAGGAGCTGTGGTTTGGGTCCTCTTGGGATCACATTGTCCCTGTACCACGAAGCTTGGTGAGGCTGCAGCTCGCCTTAACAGTGCTGCTTTCTTCCCCCATCCTTTCAAAGGAGGGGAGAAAATCGCTATTTCCACCATCTCACTCAGTTTCCAGGTTAGGAATCCAGGACGCTCTCAGGTTTGCCGGAGGAAGGTGAGGGAAAGGCTGCAAAACCTGGCTGTGCTCAGGAGATTATTTATGGCCGGGTTTGGTGCCATGTTCGATGCTTTTTGCTGCCTCGTTCCCACCTCCCACGGCCCTTCGCTGCAGCTGGGCTGGAGGAGGGGGAAGGGGAAAATGCCTTTGGCAGCCCCCACGGGGTTTGATCCTGCCCTGCTTGGGCAGTGGGGGAGATGAGAACATCAGGTCTCTGCAGGGTGCTGAAACAGCGGGTCTCACCAGGCACCTCACCTGGCCTGGCTGGAGGAGCACAAGAGACAAGAATCTGGTGTTAGTGTCCCCGTGCCAGCTCCCTGCAAGGTGACACAGATCCTGGGGACCCCCCAGCCCCTCCCGCTGTCGCCGCCGAAGACGCGTGGGCAGACAGGATGAATGAGCGGTGCCTTCAGAGACGCTCGCAGCAGGTGCTAACGAGCCTGGCTTGAAATACCTCATCACCTTTAAATAGGTGGGGTTTACTGTGTGCATGAAAAGGTAGAAAAACGGCCTGTTTGCTGGCCGAGCGTGTCAGTGGGAGCTTCCTTCCCCTCTTCCTTCTCCCATCTCGCCACCTGCAGTGCCCTGTGACCAGCACGAGGCTGAGGATGCTGCAGGTTGCGAGGCCATCGGATACCAGGGCGGGCGCAGGATGCAGCAGCACAGGCAGGCAGCGGTACTGGAGGGGGGTCAGGACTCCAGGTCTGGTGTAACTCTGCTCCAGCTGTGTCCCTGGGAGTCAAACAGAGCTCCTAGACGTGCCCGTGGTCTCAGTGCTTCAGCCCTTGTCCTTGGCTGTTCTTTCCCTTCGTGCTGGTAGGGAGTCAGTGAAACTAGCACCGACACAACAGGTTTAGAATGGGCACAAGCAGCGCCTTATTTTTTTGCCTCCAGCCGCATCCTGAGCTGCAGATGAGAAGTGTGATTTGTTTTCATGCTTTTCTAGCAATTTCTGGTGTGTTCCCACGACTCCAGCTGCCGGGACAGCCGGGGAAGCAGCTGGCTGGGCGAGCTGGCACCACCGGGCGCTTCTCGCTCCTCGTGGCTGGCCCACGCCTGCCCAAATAAAAGCTGGGGAGAACACGGAGCTTGCAGGCTGCTGCTGGAGGTGCGGAGAGTGCTTTAGCAAACTGGCATGATCTAAAATTACCGAGGCAGGCTCCCTGCTGGGGAAGCTGCTCGCAGGGTGCTGTGTGCCCCATTTCCTCAACGGCTCCTCGCTGCTGGCGAGGCTGATGGCGCAGCATCTTCCATGGATAGAGGGGCACCAGCGTTGGGTCGGGGCAGCTAGCACTGGGTGGGCAGTGGAAACCCCCCGCACGCGTGTTTTTGCAGAGTGGAGAGTAAATACTGTCATTTTCGATTATGTCCCCGCTCGCTGCCACACAGGCGCTGCCGACGCTGCCTTGCACCCACCCTGCCGGCAACCTGAGCCCGGAGCAGGCGCCGGCCAAACCCGAGCGGCTTCGCCAGCCGCACTCTGTGGAGCAGCTCTTTTGAATAAGAAATTGTTGCGTAACCTCTAACGAGCTTCCTCTCCTGTTTGCAGCCACTTGCCTCTTTCCCCTCTTTATTAAGCTGGCGCGCAATTCCCGCTGGGTTTGTTTTCCAAGGAGGGCTGCTGAGTGGATAACGGGGCTGGGGCTGCTGCTCACCATGTCGTCTGCCCACTCTGGTTTTGAGTGGTTTTTTTAACGCTTGATCAGTGGTGAGGCTGGGGACAGGGACACCTGAGAATGTGCCCAAGGCATCATGAGCATCACTGCTGCCCTGGGTGCGGGATGAGGCGGCTGCTGCTCCAGCACTGCCAGCCTGAGCTGCTGCTCACCCACTGAAAATACGCAGAGGCGCTGCTGCCTGGAAGGAGGAAAAAGCTGAAATATTTTTCTTGGAGAGAGGAGGGAACCAGGACGGGAGGGCAGGGAGGCACTGCAGCATGCCGGCAGCAGTCGGAGGGGATGGCTTCTCTCTGCCATGACCCCCAGGGCCGGGCACGGTCCTATTGGCTTGAGCTCGCTCTTGCTGACACACACCATTGGCAGCAGCCGCCTGAACTGGTTATGCTGTGGGGAAACCCGAGAGGCTTTGGCTTTGCTGGAAATGAAATGAGGAGAGGGCAGGGGGCCCCGTTGGC